>ML794856.1:0-34126 GCA_009831015.1 Picea engelmannii | reverse complement strand
TATCATAACTAAGATTAAAGAGAAAATGTGGAATGATAGGGATAACATGAATATTTTTTGTAATTAAGTATTTTCTATTCAAATATTAACATAATGTACATAGATGGTTGATGTCCTCAATAGTCCAGATAGCACAAGATCTTGCAAGCAAAACCCAAAAAATCTCATAATTGTTTTCCTACCCAAGGAGGGAAATCGATCTTAAATCAAAATTGTAATCAGTCATAACTGTAGAAAACCAAAAGTATATAAATCTAATTAACATGTAAACTATATAACCAAACTCTATAAGTTGGAACATCTGAAGAAAAAAAGACCCATATATAGTCAGACTACAAAAAAATAGGTGATTATCAATCATGGAAATGAAGCACCCAAGAAAGGGATACTATGAATATGAAAAAGTTAAATTACTACAAATAAATAGTTAGCCTCAAGTTATAATATATTTAAAACTATCCTTCTATTTGTCATCTCAAGAAAGAAAAAAATATATTGCAAATACAAGAACAAATTCCCATAGTATTCATCCTAAAAATAGGAGTTGGACAAGCCTTTAAAATGCATTGGCATGAAAGAATCTATAAAATGTGTAAGACCAATATAATAGAGGATGAAAAACACTTTCTCTTGGAATACTCTATCTACCTATAATAGAGGATGACAAACACTTTCTCTTGGAGCACTTTCGCGAGCTTCTTTTATATGATGTGCATCATTGTTTTTTATTTATTTTTAAATAACTCTGCAACAATACACCATTTTATATTAGCACCAGTGCGTTGAGTTATGGTGGTGCACCGGTGCGATATAGACTTATAAATGCACTGTTAAAAAAACTTCCGCTAAAACATTCGCCCGCGCACCTCCGCTACAAACGGATTTTTGGGCTATTTTTATATGGGCTTCATCAAAAGCCTCTGGTATAGGGTGTTTTCTTTGTAGTGATTGCACCAAGTAGGGACATACTCAATAGGAACAATGTCTACTAGTCCAGAGTCATGGAAGATTCCTTTAAAAAAATTTACCAAAGGATTAATCTAGCTTTGGAGCCCCACACTTCACTAGCGGACACTATAAAATTTAGGTCACCTGCAAGGATCGGGTTTTTAGTAGCAATAAGACACTATTGACCACAATATCACAGAAGGATTTTCTATCTGTGTAGGGGACATATGATCCAGATTAATGAGCAGAACAAAATGAATAATAGATTGAATACAATAACACAAAGATAACAACAGATATCCAGTGAATAAGAACTTCTATTGAATAAATGAAATAGGATGAAAATGTAAAATTGCAGAACTGAAACAACTTTCTTGAATGGTGGTGTTTATCTATTAGAAGAGATGTGGTTGCTACGTGCATCATTTTGAGAAGAATGATTACAATGAGGCTCCAAAGGCCTTTTTAACATTATGCATTAATGCCAAAACCCTAGACATCCAAAAACCTAACCCTAGGAGGTGAAACGCCAAAAGTTATGTGGGCCCCGATGGGTAAGTTGGTAACTCAACTTCCCGGGGTCGTAACTTTTTCATACAACCTCCATTTTAGGCACGTGATAGCCCATTGGAAAGGTCTTTTCGAGAACTACACATTACACCATCAAACTCTGACTACGTCCACAATTTGACAGTGGCAAGCCAAAAAAACATTGTTTATGGCCCCAAAACGGCCTTGGAAGTACAAAAAGATGTACTAACATGAAAACTTCAAAACTAAGCCATATGGATTAGGTGGATGGCCACCAATCTCCACCGGGAAGATGTGTAGGGCTTCAGATAGCCTCGAAAGTGTAGAACCCACAATTACAAAGAAGTATACAAGAACGTGTTGAACTAACAACTATCAAGAGGATCTAGTTGGAATAGGTGGGTGGCCACCGATATCCACATGGATCAATCCTCCCCCCTTAGGAAGCAATGGTCTCCATTCCGTTGATTTCCCCCATAAGGTGAGGAAACTTCTGCTGAATTTTGCCCCGGGTGAGCCACTTGCCTTGGTGTAGGAGTTGCCCTTCCTTGATAACCCGATAAAGCAGGATCCTCTGTTGGCGAGTGCCCTTGACCTATGTGTCCATTATCTTATCAGTGGATGCATGTTCCCTGCAACCATGATTGATCTCTGTTGGTTTCATTTGTTCTGTGATCTTTGAGGTGTCCAATAAGAGTGGAAAATATGGCCGAAGGAGGTCCACATTGAACACTAGGTGCAAGCCAAGGAAGGGTAGAGTGTTGAGCTCAAAAGAATTGCTACCCACAACCTTGTTGATAGTGTAAGGCCCATAGCAAAGTGGGTAGAGCTTTAGATGGAGCCCTGTAAGGCGTTATTTCTGCAAATGTAACCAGATCTTGTCTCCCACCTAAAACCGGTGTGGTACCCTATGTTAATGATCATGGCACTGCTTGTACTTAGCATTGGCTTTCTGCAAAATCTCATGGACTTGTTGGCAGATGTGTTGAATCTGCTCAATGAATCTAGTGGTTTTTTCGGGCTCGGACTAAACATGGGAAGATTCTTCATGTGTGGTGGAAAGAGGTAATGCAACATCAATGGGACTGAAGGGTTGGAATCCCAGGCCCACCTAAAATGGGTTATGGTCGATGGAGCTATGGAGAGCCATGTTATAGTTGTGTTGAACATAGGGGAGGATCTCATCCCAAGTATGCAGATGCTTAGAGTTGTACATGCATAGGATGTGCACAATGATTTGATTGGCGACCTTTGTTTGGCCATCGATTTGGGGGTGGAAAGCAGTGGATTTAGTGAGCTTGGTGTCCAACAGTGACCAGAGACTCAACCAAAATGTGTTGAGGAACCTGTTGTCTCGATCGGAGATGATGGTCTGTGGTATCCCAAAATGGACTCACACTCATTCTAAGAAGAGATTGGCAGTATATGCTACTGTGATGGTCTTCTTGTAGGATGTGAGGATGGCTATCTTCGAAAACCTATCAACTACCACAAATACACAATCATTTCCTTACTTGGTGGATGGAAGGTCAGACATGTAATCCATCGAGATGGATTCCCAAGGCCTCTCGGGAGTAGGAAGTGGGGTGTATAAGCCTTGCTTCCTGATGGATGGATTCGAAATGGCACAGGTAGTGCAAGATCTGATATACTTGCTGACGTCCTGTCGGAGTTTTGGCCAATAAAAATGTTTTTATAGAATGACCACAATTTTCTCCATGCCAAAATGTCCTCCCATCCGACTGTAGTGAGTCTCCTAGATCATATTTGCACGCTCGCTTGTAGGAACACAAAGATGGACAATATGACATAACATTCCATCTTGAATGTGAAAATCGGTGACATTCGCGCCTATACCCAAGAGTTGATAGGTGGTGGCGAAGTCTGGATCTTGCTGATAAAGTTGGGGCCACTCAGATGCCTCATATCCACAAGAATGGAGCACAGTGGTGAGTGAAGCCATGGGAGGTCGACTAAGGCAGTCAATGACACAATTTGTGCTCCCTGTCTTATACTTTATGTTGATATGGAACTATTGAAGGTAGGTGGACCGCTTCTGATGGCGATCGTTTTGCAACTTCCCCTGTGTCTGTATGAACTGTAGAGGCTTTTCATTAGTGTGGATGATTGTCTCCTTTCCCAGAATGTAATGTTTCCATTCAAGAAAGGCTTGTACAATGGAATAAATTTCATTGTCATAAGTGGGGTACTTCCGGACAGTATCTAAGAGTATCTCACTATGGTATGTCGTCGGATGACTCTGCTGAGTGAGAACTTCACCGATAGCATAGTCGGATGCATCAATCTCAATCTCAAATGGTTGTTGCAGATCGGGTAATGAGAGTACTGGAGTTGAGCACAAGCGATGCTTCAGATCATCAAATGCTCATTGTTGTTCCTTCCCCCGCATGGACTTTTCCCTTCCACCGCCCTTGGTTACTTGGCTGAGGGCCCATGCAATATGGGATAATCCCAACATGAACCGTTGATAGAAGTTGGCCAATCCAAGAAAGCTTCAAAGCTCGGTTAGTGTGGTCGGGGTTGGCCAGTCACGGATGACTTGCATCTTAGTTGGATCAATATGTATCCCATGCTCATCAACAATGTAGCCCAAGTATTGGACCTTGTTCATGCCAAAGGATCATTTTTCCAAGTTGGCATATAGCTTGTGCTACTGTAGAGTGTTCAAAATCTGTTGAATATGTTGCATGTACTCCTCCCAAGTTCTACTAAAGATGAGGATGTCATCCAAATATACCACCATAAAAGAGTTGGTGAAGGGTCTCAATACATCATCCATCAACCTCATAAAAGTGGTTGGTGCATTTGTTAAACCAAAGGGAATGACCAACCATTCGAAGAGACCTTCTTTAGATTTGAAAGTTGTCTTCCATACATCAGTTGGTTCGAAGGGAACTTGGTGGTAGCCAGACTTTAGATCAATCTTGTTGAAGAACTTTCCTCCCTTCAGTTGGTCAAGAAGGTCATCAATTCTTGGAATTGGGTACCGGTTCCTGACTGTGATTTTGTTTAATGCTCTGTAATAAATGTAGAGCCTCCAGGTCCCATCTTTCTTCTGCACCAGTACAATAGGACTTTCACAAGGGGAGGAGTTGGGTTTTATGTGCCCCTTTTGAAGTAGCTCTTGGATCTGACACTTGATTTCATCATTTTCCATCAACGAGCAATGATAGAATAATCCATTAGGCATAGGTGCACCGAGGGTTAGATCAATTGGATCCTTGACTTGGAAGTGCGTCGGTACCCCGGTGGGTGAGGAGAATATGTCTCAGTACTCTTCCATGATCTCGTCCACTTGATTCTGCTGCAAAGAGAGACTCTATGTAGAGGCCACGGATGTGGCGATGGCCTTCTGCTTACTGTGAGCACATATAACAAACAAGATGAACTTCCCATTCTGTGAACTGACCTTACTGCATTTCTTAGCAAAGATTAAATAAATAGAGGTAGGTGGCACCACCTCTAGTATCTTGTACAATTGTTTACCCAAAGTAATAATAACACTACAGAGTCTAGACTCATACACAACATGAAGCTCACACAAATATGGTTGTCCTAAAAGAACATCACAAACTTCAAGGGGATAAATATCACACAATACCTCACCTTTGAAATTCGTGATGTCGTAGGGCAGATGACACAGTTGGCTGACACAAAGATCTCTTCCTTGGCGAAGCTAGCCGACAGTGTAGGGTTGCGTGTGTGGTGTCGTCAACAGGTCCAGCCGCTTGACGACCTTTGCTGAGATCAAATTCTTCTGAATATCACTATCGACAATGAAGTGAAGAAGATCCCCCTTTACACAAATCTAAGAGTGAAATAAGCGTTCCCCTTCCTCTCGTTCTTTTGGTTCACTTGGTTGGAGTTTGGTGGTAGAGACTATGGAACTGGGTTCAACATCGATAATCTTCTTCCCTCCTTATGGATTTGATTCAGAGTCAGAATCATCCTCTGACTCAGACGCTTTCATCTCGGCCATGAGTGACTACTTGGAGCGACATTCTTCAGTGTTGTTCCAAGGGATTTTATGGTATTCACACCATTTTCCCATGTCCTTCTTTGAATTCCCATTGCCCTTCTTGTGTTGCGGCCTAGACTAGGTGTCTTGAGCATGGCCATCTTTTCTCTGCCCCTTGTTGTGTGGGTTGGGGCCACCTTTTCCTTGCTTCAACTATGAGGAGTTCGCAGATCTAAAATCTCTCCTCTTCTGCTTAAATTTTTGCTCGATCTTGACAACATGTCTATACGTCGTACCTAATGATGCGATGTCCAAAAACTCCATTTCTATTTATTTGAGCAATAGATGTCATTCAAAGTCTTTTATACCCAATCTGGTACTATCTGGTCCCTTTCCTGATGCAGGGTGGTCCATCTATTGTACTGGTCCTCGTAGCTTCCAATAGGGTAGTATTATTCTTTAATGGCATCCGTGAAGGAATCCCATGTGGGGGCGACCAAAAATATTGCATATTCCTCTATGGCCCTTTCCTCAAAGTAAGTATCCCACCTGTCCTTAACATGGGGGACGACCTTCAGGAGTGCAAAAGTAATTTTTTCCCTATCGAAAAAATTGTGGACCGAAAAATACCCTTTGAGAATATTCAACCATTTATCTACAACATTTGCATCTACCAGTCCTTCAAATAATGGAATATAAAAATTTACATGTGCTTTGAAGGGGGTTTCATGGTCGCTTGATGAAGATGCTTCTCTTGTGGGCAACCGCCGAAGGATTTGTGAAAAGTTTTCCATCATTTTGTTCCTTTTTCGCGCAAGGGATTCCTCGAGAAACATTTTAAAAGGATCTTCTGCTCCATAATCATTCTTTTCATCCCCCGTGGGTTATTGGCAGGCTCGGCGCAACCGATCTTGTAACGACTTGAATGGTTCGAATCCCAACTTCTTGTACCCAGATCTTGTCAGGGACATGCACAAAGAAAAACAAATGAAGAGCAAATTGCTCTAATACCACTGATCCAGATTAATGAGCGGAACAAAATGAATAACAGACTGAATACAATAACACAGAGACAACAACAGATATCCAGTGAACAATAACTTCTATTGAATAAATGAAATAGGTTGAAACAATAAAACTACAAAATTGAAACAACTTGCTTGAATGGTGGTAGCTATCTCTGAGAAGAGATGTGGTTGCTATGCGCATCCGTCTGAGAAGAATGATGGGCCACCAATATTTTACTAGAAGATGTGTAGGGATTCAAACATCCCCAGAAGTGTAGAACCCACAATTACAAAGAAGTACAAAAGAACATGTTGAACTAACGACTATCAAGAGGAGCTAGTTGGAATAGGTGGGTGGCCACCAATATCCACCTGGATCACCATAATAATTGAAAAAATAGACCATTTGGTTTCCCTCAAAAAGAGTTCCTTCAAGGAGGATACCTGCACAAGTTACATAAGGAGAAAGAACAACCCTCGCAGGGTTCCAGGCCACACATAATCCCCCAGATAGAACCACCGAGTCTATGGCACATCAATACCAACTAGGAAAAAGTTTTGAAAATAAGGCCCTTGATTTCACTTCTTCCACCATGGTTTCTTGCAAAAAAAGTATATCCGGAAAAATACAGGACAATAATATTCAGAGGGAGGCACTTTAAGGAGCCCCTCCAACTCCCCTTAGATTTATAGAAAGGAGTTTCATTATTTGGCCCTGGCCAGGGATTTGAGTCCTCTAAGAGCCCTTTGATCATAGATGTTACTGCGTTGTTTTTCTAATTCCCCTCTACTGCCCAAATATTTTTTGTGTGCACTTCTCGCCTTTATGGGTGAAACATCTAACCCCAAGACACCCATCCAGTGATCCTTCTTTGAACCTCTTCCTGGGAAAATCGTCTCAGACCCAACAACGCTAGAAGGCTTTACTTCCTTCCCACTGAAGACCTCCAAGTGCCCTTCATAAAATTTTAAGGGATTTTTAATAACTATATCCTCGTAAAAAGGGAAAAAAGTCTCCATTAATGCCTCCAGGGAATTTTCTCTAGAATCCAACTCCATCCCCTCCACCGTCTCACTGCCCAACCCATGCTCATTAGGGAGAACCCCCAAATTTCCAATACCTTCCAAAGGAATATTATTTGACTGGTCAGGGACATCCAATACCGTTCTTTTAACTAGAACATCATTGACACCCTCCCTCTCCAACTCCCTAATGGGGCTCTCAGGAGTTGTATTTACAAAATTATCCACTATGGGAGTGGCCGAGGAAAGATTTAAACGCTCAATCTCTGAAGCATACAGAGTGGAGAAAAAGGAGGGGCAGAGAAGTTTTAACTTACCTAAGACAGAGTCAGTCACATATGAATTCAATACTTCCTCCTCTGACGAAGTGCCTTCCCCACTCCATGATGGGTCCTCCACTGGAGAATCATTGGAAGTGTCCTTCCTGAGCATCGACGACTTAGATTATTCATTCGAGACTAACCCTTAACAGTATTTTCGCAGATGTCCAATCCTTCTGCAGGAGGTACAACAAAATGGAAGGCCCAAATAGTACTTATGAGAACTAAAAAAACCATGCTCGTGGTTAAATTTTTTACCACTCAAATGTTTTTCATGCACAAATTTTCACTCATGTTGTTCTTTGGAGAACAATTTGGACAACCATTACTGATTTAAAGACATATTATTAAAACGATGCAAAATTTGACATTGTGCATGAGTTGAAATTAATTTGCGTAAGATAATTTTGAAATAATTCCTATCCATTCAACAAAAAATGTTTCCTTTCATTTGACTTAGTAAATTAATATCAACTTTTCAAATTTTATAAGGTTTTTTTAAATGTAAAGAATCCATAAAGGTTGTGTGGACAAAACTAAATTTATAACATGTTTGGTTTAAGCTTAATATGTTTATAAATCAATATACATTTTACGTTTATAAATTGATGAAATGAAAATACACACTACAAAGAAATTGTACATAAAGAAAGCCAAAAATGTGATCATTCTAATGAAAGTGATACATATCCCTACAAAAATTATAACCCATTGTCAACAAAGAAGTTATGCATATAAGCAGAGCATGGAATGTATGTATTGTATCTCTCACTTCATGATAGCAGTTGGAGGAATGCTCTGAGCATTCCTGAAAATGTTACGAGGATCAATAGTGGTCTTTTCCTTGACAAGCAAAGACCTATCGTGTTGGCCTCCTTTTAGTTGGGTACCCTATATGAAGACACGGGTAAGCATATTGATGTAGGAGCATCCCTCCCGACAAGCAAAGCCAACGTGGAAGCATAAAGTCAGTTGGAAGACGTCCAGTACAAGTTTTTGAATTTTTAAATTTTCCCTTGAAGTTGATGCGCTGAATATAAATGAGATCATTTATATTTAGGCACCTTGGAAAAAATGTAATCAGACCTCAAGCCATACGCTCTTGTCTGAGATAGACAGAGGCATTTATAGTAGTAGTTGCAGGTAGATAGAATTGAATTCTTAGATTAGATAGTTCTCGAAGGAAGAGGGAAAACCGAATATAGACACCCTCATTTGTATCATTGTAACAGTTAGAAACAGAGGAAGGAAGAGTCTAGAGCATAGGAGAATAGCAGAGAGTTGTAGAAAAACACCTAGGTACAGATCTTGAATTAATAGAAGAAGTTGATTCAGATTCATGGTTGTTGTGTTATTCTCTGTGTATGTATGTTGAATGCTCTACTTATGAGAATTATTTCCTGTTATGCATTCGTCACTATGTTGTGTGTATGATTTCATGTGTCGAGATTGAATTCTGAGAGGAAGTGGGGTGAGCTACAATTGTTTTTCTCTTTTGAGCAAGGATTCCTGCAAGGAGTGCAGTTGAAGTCGTCCGCAAGGGGTGCATTGACAGAAGGCTTGGGAGTTAAACTCTTGTTCTCAAACACTTAGAAGTGAAAGTGGGTTGTTGAAGGCCATGCAAGGAGTGCGCAGGCTAAGGAGGAACCTCAGTCGTGAAACTGAGCAGAAGTGTTGAAAGACTATTGTTACGGGCATACACAGAGTCAAGAAGGCTCGAACAGTTGAAGTGTTCGCAGACTTGCCGCAAGGAGTGCGCGCAAAGAACCTCGTTGAGGTTGAAGTAATTTGGCAAAGCTCAGGAGAGATAGACCTCTGAGTTGTTGAAGATTCAGCATAGACAAGTGTGACTTGAAGTCGGGGAGAAACGTCGCAAGTTGGTGAAGCGGCGAAAGAATCTTGTGGAGAGATACTCCTTTTTATTTCGCAGAATCCTCAAGGGGAGAACGGATGGACGAAATCTTCGGAAGATATTTCACGAAGTTTCGAGAGTCGTTGGATCTCCCAGAGGTGCAAGGTAGTTATAGTGCAGGCGTGGGGAAGATTCAAAGCTCAGGAGGGCCAATACCGTTGATCCCAGTCGGTCAAAGCCATTGGATTGTTCACGAGATCGTGTATCGGGGCCTCGCAAGAAAAGACTCGAGAGTTTGGACACGGAGGTCGCGAGGTTGTGAGGAGTGAGATTCTGACCGGTGGAGGACAGGTGGTACCTCGCATCTAAGGAGATCGTAAGAGGAAGGGTTAAGAAATTGGTGTCAAAAGTCGCGAGACACGAGGTCGCGAGGCAGCGAAGTTGCGAGAAGGTTGAGAGCCGTCCATCGAAGGAGGACAGGTGGAAGAGATCAGTTATATCGCGAACTCGGGAGTTCGCAGGGTAAAGACCCCAGTATTGGGTGTGTAAAGTCGCGAGGTCGCGAGGTAGCGAGAGAAAGATAGCCGTTGGATCCGGAACATAGGAGGACCGTTGGATCTGAGCGAGGGATCGTGTCTTGGGACCTCACAATAAAAGGTCTGAGAATTTGACCACGAGAGTTACGAGGTTATGAGATAGTGACATCCCGACAGCTGGAGCAGTGTGGGCCATAGCGGAGCGTGAGTGGAATACAGGTGGCACCAAGAATTCACGAGTCGCGAAGTGGCGAGGAGCCGAGACTTATGTGGATGCTGAATCGCGAAGTGTCGAGGAGCCAAGATTTTTGTGGACGCGTGGCAGAGCATAAGGTGGGACCGCGCATCTCGGGGACTCGTGGACTAGGAGGGTGGAAACTCGACGGTCCAACTGGTGAAGTCGCGAGGTTGCGAGGTCGCGAAGTCACGAGAGGCGCTAACATTAAGCCAAGCCCATGGTTGCATGTGGAAGGAGTTATACCCGTATCACCAGATCGGGTATCGCAAGATTTGAAAGGAAAGTTTGGAGTTTTAGAGTCACGAAACTCGAGAGATAGTGAGATTTAGATGACCTCGGAACAGATTGTTGTGGGTGCAAATCTCTCGAGGGGGAGATAGAAGAACCTTCGAGTTCTTCGGGCCGAGAAGAGGAAGGTCCTATGAGAGTGGATGTGCCCCGAGAGGCATGCCCCTGCGTCAAGTGGTATCAGAGCAGGGAAAAGTTTCTTTGCTTTCTGTAGCAGAGGAAAAGGAGAATTCACCATGCCGCCAAGGAGAAGAGGTAGACAATCACCCGATCTAGAGGAGGAAAGGGAAATGTCCAGAGAAAGAGGTAGGAAAATACAAAATCCAGACATGGAAAGAGGAATGCGAAATCTTCGTGCCAGAATGGAGGACATGGAGATAAGAAAAAGGCGAAACGTTGATGCAGGAGATATCAGTGAATCTGAGGATGAAGGTGATGTTGGACATGAAGAAGAAGAAATCCCAGTTGAGGATGCAGCCAATGAGCGTTTAATTAAGGCTATCGCTCGGATGAGTTCGAAAACAAAAATGGACATTCCAGCTTATGAAGGGAGTCTGGATGCAGAAGAGATGCTAGATTGGATTAGATCTCTTGACACTTACTTCGACTATGAAGATATCGAAGACGATAAGAAGGTCAAGCATGCCGTCACAAGATTGAAGGGACATGCAACCTTGTGGTGGTATGAACTGCAAGATGATAGGCATTGTTAAGGCAAGCAGAAGATTAAGAGCTGGGACAGGATGATTGCAAAGATGAAGGAAAAATTCATTCCCAGGGATTATCAAATATCTCTATTGAGGAGGATGCAGAACTTGAGACAGAAGATGATGATAGTAAAGGAGTATACTGAGGAATTTTACAGGTTGAATATCAGAGCAGGTCATCGCGAAAGCAATGACGAAAAGGTGGCCAGGTATCTGAATGGCCTGAGGTATGAAATTCAGGATGAATTAAATTTGGCAACCATCCGAATGGTGGAGGATGCTTACCAATTGGCTCTGAAAGTTGAGGAGAAGTTGAACCGTAAACAAAGTCAGAGAGGCCGAGGTAGAAGTCATCCCAAAGGTAAATCGGTTGCCCAAGATAAATACCAGAAGCCCAAGGAGGACTGGAAGAAACCTCAGGAAAAGGTTGAGAGAGGTGGAACCTCATAGAGAAGACCATATGCTGAGCAGCGAGGACAAAAACTGAGTAGAGAGGAGGATATGTTGATAATGATAGGTTTCCTCGTACCAGAGGTAGAGGAAGAGGAAGAGGTGGAGTAGTTACATGTTTCACGTGTGGAAAAAATGGACACAAGTCATTCGAGTGTCCAGAGAAAAAGAAAGAAACTGGAGAGACTCACATCGCCGAGGCACAGAGGCGAGATGTTGAGGCAGAGTACGCTGAAGGTGGAAGATCACTAGTGATGTGGAAGGTTCTTTTGATGCCAGAGAAGGAGATGGAGAACTCAGCGCAGAGGAACAATATTTTTAGGACTGCTTGAAGACAAAAGACAGAGTATGCAAGATCATCGTGGACAATGGAAGTACCGATAATCTCGTTTCAACCGAGATCGTAGAAAAGCTGGAGCTGGAGACAACTGATCACCCGAATCCATACAAAATTTCATGGCTACAGAAGGGACATCAGGTAAATGTCACTAAACAGTGCTTACTTGACATTAAGATAGGAGGATATAATGATAAAATTTTATGTGATGTTATTCCTATGGTTGTCTATCATTTATTGTTGGGTAGACCATGGCAATATGATAGAAATGTAATTCATGATGGGAGGATGAATACATATACCCTAAAGAAGAATGAGAGGACTCACATGTTGTGTCCAATTGAAGATAAAGAGGTGAAGCCGGAAGAAAACAACACAGTACTTCTCATGAGTGGGAAGGAACTTCTTATAGAAGTTAAGAAGAAGGAGGATTCACAATTATTTGTGGTCAGAAAGCCGAGAATTGTTCTGACTAGCACAAGAGTGGAAGATTTGCCAGAAGAAGTTCATGAACTGCTGGAAGAGTTCGCTGATATTGTAGTGGATGAATTACCTCGTTCATTGCCACCGATGAGGAGTGTGAGTCATCATATAGATCTCATACCAGGAGCTAGTTTACCAAACAAAGCCGTGTACAGATTGACCCCACAGGAAAATGAGGAGATTAAAAGACAGGTCCAATAGTTATTGGACAAAGGTTTGGTCAGGGAAAGCTTGAGTCCATGTGTTGTTCCAACAGTACTCAGTCCGAAGAAAGACGGAGGCTGGAGGATGTGCACTGACTCAAGAGACATCAACAAGATAACTATCAGGTATAGATTCCCATTACCAAGGATGGATGATCTGATGGATTGCTTAAGTGGGGAATTTTTTTTTTCAAAGATAGATTTGAAGAGTGGATATCATCAGATTCGTATGAGAGAAGGTGACGAATGGAAAACATCATTCAAGACAAACGAAGGTTTGTATAAATGACTTGTCATGCCGTTTGGATTGACGAATGCATCAAGTACCTTTATGAGGTTGATGAATGAAGTCCTGAAGGATTTCATTGGGAAATTTGTCATTGTGTATCTGGATGACATATTGGTTTTCAGCAAGACAAAGGCTGAACACCTGAAGCATTTGGCTATTGTGATGAAGAGATTACAGCAGGAGAAGCTGCTGATAAACATGAAGAAGTCATCATTCATGAAGACAGAACTCATTTATTTGGGGTTTGTCATATCTGCAAATGAGTTGAGGATGGATCCAGATAAGGTGGAGGTGATCAAGAATTGGCCATCACCGAAGAACGTATTTGAGGTGAGAAGTTTTCATGGTTTGGCTAGTTTCTACCGAAAGTTCATTAGAAATTTCAGTGGAATTAGTGCAGCAATGATGGATACAGTCAAGAAAAGACATAAATATTTTCACTGGACAGAAGAGGCTGAGAAGAGTTTCAATTTGTTGAAATGAAAGATTACAAAGCAACCAATTTTGGTGTTGCCAGATTTTCGGAAAACATTTCAGGTAAAATGTGATGCAAGCGGGTTTGCAATAGGAGCGGTCTTGAGTCAGGAAGACAGGCCGATTGCATATTTCAGCGAGAAGCTGAATGAGGCAAAGGAAAAATACTCCACATATGATAAAGAATTATATGCCATCATACAGGCATTGAAGAAATGGAGGCACTATTTGATTCCAAAGGAATTTGTTTTATATAGTGATAACCATGCATTACAATATGTGACTCAACAGGAAAAGTTGAATCAGAGGCATGTTAAATGGGTAGAATACATGCAGAATTTCACTTTCGTGATAAAACATATTTCTGGTACTACTAACAAAGTTGCTGATGCTTTGAGCAGGAAGTGTTTGTTGTTGCAGGAGTTCAAAGTCAGGACATTAGGCTTTGATGATCTTAAGGACATGTATGTAGATGATTCAAACTTTAATGAAGCTTATGAAGCAACTGAGAATTCAGTTCTCAGAGATAGAAGCCAGTGGATAGAGTATGTGATCCAGGATGGATTGCTATTCAAAGGAAATCAACTGTGTATTCCAAATTGCTCCATGAGGGAGAACTTGTTGAAAGAGAAGCACAGTGGAGGATTAGCAGGACATTTTGGCCATGATAAGACATTTGAAAAGCTAAGCGAGTCATACTTTTGGCCAGGGATGCGGTCAGAAGTCAAGAAGTTTGTAGATAGATGCAGGATTTGCCAGCATTCAAAAGGAAGAAAGCAAAATGCAGGATTTTATCAACCATTGCCCATACCTGAGAAGCCGTGGGATGAAATTAGCATGGATTTCATATTGGGATTGCCGAGGACACAAAGAGGTGTTGATTCCATCTTTTTGGTAGTTGACAGGTTTTCTAAGATGGCGCATTTTATTCCATGCTAGAAGACCAGCGATGCGACTCACATCGCAAATTTTTTTTTCAAAGAGATTGTAAGACTTCATGGATTGCCAAAAAGCATAGTTTCGGACAGAGACACAAGATTCATAGGGCATTTCTGGAGAACATTGTGGAAGAAGCTGGGGACTAATTTGATGTTTAGTTTTTCTTATCATCCTCAGATGGATGGGCAGACAGAGGTGGTCAACAGAAGTCTGGGAGACTTGTTGAGAAGCTTGGTGACAGAGCACCATAACAGCTGGGATAGCATATTACCGCAGGCAGAGTTTGCTTACAATGATTCAATGAACAGGAGCACAGGAAAAATTCCATTTCAAATTGTATATGGAATGCAGCCAAGAGGAGTTTCTGAATTGAGGGATTCAGAACAGACTGATACTAGCAGTGCTAGTGCAGGAGAATTCGCTGAAGCGATGAAGGAACTTCACAGCTAGGTGAAGGAGCGACTATTGAAGTCAAGTCAGGAGTACAAGCGCAGAGCAGATAAGCATCGGAGACAACTTCAGTTTGAAGTTGGTGATCTGGTTTTGGCACATTTGAGGAAAGAAAGGTTCCCGAGAGGAACATACAACAAGCTGAAGATGAAGAAAATTGGGCCATGCAAGGTCTTGAAGAAAATGGGACAGAATGCTTATGAAATTGAATTGCCAGAGGGCATTGGAATATCTCTGACATTCAATGTTTCGGATTTATATCCATATAAAGCTGATGAAGCAGGAACAGGAGAACGTGATGATCAACCAGAGATTCAGTGGCAGAAGCAGATGCCAGTTGCAGAAAAGCCACAGATGGAGCAGATACTGAATAAAAGACTAGGCAAGAAAACCAGAAGGAAAGAGTACTTTGAATATTTGTTCAAGTGGAAAGGACATCCAGTTGAGGATGCCAGCTGGGAGACTGAAGCAGAAATTCTGAAGCATGGACATACCGTGTAGGAGCTCATGGACAGGAGCCCATGCAAATTTTCAAGCGAGGGAGTATGATGTAGGAGAATCCCTCCCGACAAGCAAAGCCAACGTGGAAGCAGAAAGTCAGCTGGAAGACATCCAACGCAAGTTTTTGAATTTTTAAATTTTCCCTTGAAGTTGATGCACTGAATATAAATGAGATCATTTATATTTAGGTGCCTTGGAAAAAATGTAATCAGACCTCGAGCCATACGTTCTCGTCTGAGATAGACAGAGGCATTTATAGTAGTAGTTGCAGGTAGATAGAATTGAATTCTTAGATTAGATAGTTCTCGAAGGAAGAGGGAAAACCGAATATAGACACCCTCATTTGTATCATTGTAACAATTAGCAATAGAGGAAGGAAGAGTCTAGAGCATAGGAGAATAGCAAAGAGTTGTAGAAAAACACCTAGGTACAGATCTTGAATTAATAGAAGAAGTTGATTCAGATTCATGGTTGTTGTGTTATTCTCTGTGTATGTATGTTGAATGCTCTACTTATGAGAATTATTTTCTGTTATGAATTCGTCACTATGTTGTGTGTATGATTTCATGTGTCGATATTGAATTCTGAGAAGAAGTGGGGTGAGCTACAATTGTTTTTCTCTTTTGAGCAAGGATTCCTGCAAGGAGTGCAGTTGAAGTCGTCCACAAGGGGTGTGTTGATAGAAGGCTCGGGAGTTAAACTCTTGTTCTCAAACACTTAGAAGTGAAAGTGGGTTGTTGAAGGCCGTGCAAGGAGTGCGCAGGCTAAGGAGGAATCCTCGGTCGTGAAACTGAGAAGAAGCGTTGAAGGACTATTGTTACGGGCATACACAGAGTCAAGAAGGCTCGAACAGTTGAAGTGTTCGCAGACTTGCTGCAAGGAGTGCGTGCAAAGAACCTCGTTGAGGTTGAATTAATTTGGCAAAGTTCAGGAGAGATAGACCTCTGAGTCGTTTAAGATTCAGCATGGACAAGTGTGACTTGAATTCGGGGAGAAACGTCGCAAGTTGGTGAAGCGGCGAAATAATCTCGTGGAGAGATACTCCTTTTTATTTCGCAGAATCCTCAAAGGGAGAACGGACGGACGAAATCTTTGGAAGAGATTTCACGAAGTTCCAAGAGTCGTTGGATCTCCCAGAGGTGCAAGGTAGTTATAGTGCAGTCGTGGGGAAGATTCAAAGCTCAGGAGGGCCAGTACCATTGATCCCAGTCGATCAGAGCCGTTGGATTGTTCACGAGATCGTGTATCAGGGCCTCACGAGAAAAGACTCGAGATTTTGGACGTGGAGGTCGCGAGGTTGCGAGGAGCGAGATTTTGACCAGTGGAGGACAGGTGGCACCTTGCATCTCGGGAGCTCGTAAGAGGAAGGGTTAAGAAATTGGTGTCAAAAGTCACGAGACACGAGGTCGTGAGGCAGCGAAGTGGCGAGAAGGCTGAGAGCCGTCCATCGGAGAAGGACAGGTGGCAGAGCTCGGTGATCTCGCGAACTCGGGAGTTCGCAGGGTAAAGACCCCAGTATTGGGTGTGTAAAGTCGCGAGGTCGCGAGGTAGCGAGAGAATGATAGCCGTTGGATCCGGAACATAGGAGGATCGTTGGATCTGAGTGAGGGATCGTGTCTCGGGACCTCGCAAGAAAATTTCCGAGAATTTGACCACGGGAGTTACGAGGTTACGAGATAGTGACATCCCGACAGATGGAGCAGTGTGGGCCATAGCGGAGCGCGAGTGGAATACAGGTGGCACCAAGAATTCGCGAGTCGCGAAGTGGAGAGGAGCCGAGACTCGTGTGGACGCTGAATCGCGAAGTGCCGAGGAGCCAAGATTTTTGTGGACGCGTGGCAGAGCATAAGGTGGGACCGCGCATCTCGGGGACTCGTGGACTAGGAGGGTGGAAACTCGATGGTCCAACCGGCAAAGTCGCGAGGTTGCGAGGTTGCGAAGTCGCGAGAGGCGCTAACATTAAGCCAAGCCCATGGTTGAATGTGGAAGGAGTTATACCCGTATCGCCAGATCGGGTATTGCAAGATTTGAAAGGAAAGTTTGGAGGTTTAGAGTCACGAAACTTGAGAGATAGCAAGATTTAGCTGACCTCAGAACAGATTGTTGTGGGTGCAGATATCCCGAGGGGGAGATAGAAGAACCTTCGAGTTATTCGGGCCGAGAAGAGGAAGGTCTTGTGAGAGTGGACATGCCCCGAGATGCGCGCCCATGTGTCACATACCCTTGTCAACCGATGGTGCAATGGGACTACCATCAATGAACCACTTCGTCACTCCTTCTCACTCCAATATGGCATCGTTGAAGACAGTGACCATGAGAGAGACTGCGACAAGATTTATTCTCCATGAAACAACGATGGCCCAGCTGCCCTCATCCCTCAGATCCCAAAACACTTCTCCCTTTTTCAGCAGTTACCTCATGCGTCGACAAGAAGGGCATCGATTATATTATCTGTGAAGAGGCCATACTTTTTCGACAAAAAACTCGATCCCCCACTATTGAAATGGTCGTCGGTGCCAATAGTGGGGAAGATTCTTACGGGGAGTCCCTGGTTTGCAAGATTTTGTATGATGGTAGAGTATAATTGGCCGAGATGTGGCATCGGTTTCTACCCATGCCATTTTGGAAGGAATTGACCTCTTCAATGGGACTGGAAGCATCATATTCATGGGCGACGATGATGCCTACGAGAAGCCACCATACCAATGGTCTGCATCCATTTCACTACCATTCCAAATAGCCACTGTTGAGGAGAAAGATAGACATTATGGGCACAATTAAACTCAAATTCAAATGGGCGCTCTCATATTCAAATTCAAATTGACCATGATGTCACAGTCCCCTCACGCATCACGGGACTATTTGTCGGTGCTTACAGAACTGGGTATGTTTAATGCTATGCAGGTAAGTGGGTATTGGATCAGATTGCAACCATCCGCAAACAGAGACGACATTTGGATTTATAACAGACTGAAAATGGTTGCTAGAATCTGAGGAGGGAGAGGAGGTCGGAAAATATGCCTAGCATGGTATGGAACCTGCACCATGCACTTCATACCCATGGGCATCCATGATCTGTTATGCATGAGCCTAGTTGCAAGACCATCCAGTTTTCATAGTCGAGTCTACAGAGTCTTTAAGACTCTGCAACAGGCTGGATATTGCACTTACATAAGAGATTCATCATCATGAGAACATAAATGAGAACATAGGCTATGATGTATTAGCCTCCTCTAAGCAGAGTGTTGGGTGCATCATCATGAGAACATAAATGAAGATGATGTATTAGCCTCCTCTAAGCAGAGAGTTGATGAGAAACTCCAAATGAATCTCTTGTGTAATGCAGTGGGAAATAATATATGTTGAGTGAACATGCATGTGGATGAGCACAAGTGAACGTGATCCTAGTGGTTGAGCACTAGTGAATAAGTGGTTCTTCTGTGTAATATAGTGAGCCAGAGATATGGACATCCATATGGATGTGCCCCTAGTGGATGAGAACTAGTGGGTGTATAAGATGCCTTGCTATATTGTTCAAGAGTCAGACCTACCTATAACCCTAATTGTAATGTAAAGGGTACAGGTCGGCCCCACCTTAATTTGATTGATAATTAATGTAAAAGATAATTAATCTGGTTAATATTAATTCTATTATGAGATAGAGATGTCGGACCTGTTGTGATAATAGACACTTCTGTTGACATCTCAAGTCTAATATAAGTAAAGGTAAATTCCCCATTGAGGAATCATATCTTGTGTGAGTTTGGAAATTTTAGCAAGTACATCTACTTGGGAAAAGTGCCCACCTCTCTTGAGCGCTGGTCTTCTAAGGTTTGTGAGCACCCTTTTGTGTGCTAGGTTTTCTTGGTGGTGAAGGTATTTCTCTTGAAGAATATAACAAAGGATTGGTTGGGTTTTCTTCCCTTGTTGAGAAGGGTTTCCCAGGATACTTATTGTGTACTTGTGCATGGTGTTTCTTCTTGTGATCTTGGTTGTTGCAACAAATTGTCTATGGTTTAAGTAAAATGATAAAATGGAATGAAATTCATTCTTAAGACTAGCTTATTGAAAAATCAAAATGGTATCAGAGCATAGGTCTTGAAGAACCCATTGCACAAGCCATTTTAAGCCATCTTCTCTCTCCTGCAAAACCGTACGACCCTCCTAGGGTTTCCAGAAATTCCATACGGCCTACCTTTCTAAGAGGTTTCAGCACTTGGAACTTGGAAATTGGGGATAAAATACCATAGGAGTGCACGGCCTCCTTCAGAGCACCTCCAACAAGCTTCAGATTGAAATTCTGATCATTTTGAAATTTTGACCCTAGGGTTTCTAGGGTTTCACTAATTTATGTAGAAATTTCAGTATTAGGGTTTCTGCAACTCATTGAAGGAGCTCTTTAGCTCACCAGTGTTCTCCTATCTTTCAAAAGATTATTTTTGGTAGTCATAAGTCCAACAAAACCTAAAAGTGCTAGCCTAGCCTAGCCGTTGGGTTTTCTATCCCAGTTGACAAGGGATTGTGAAGAATCTAAAATTATGATGAACAAAACTATGATGGAAGATAAGTTTGATGGATCAACCAACTTCAAGCTCCTGGAAGAAAAGACTTGAAAGAAACACTTATTGTGGGTGATACAAAAAGGTGACACTGTGACTACCTCCTTCATGAAGATGTCAAAGGACATAAATCAACCATGTGCCATTGGAGAAATCATATCGACACCCTCAGGTATGCACTTGTATATATACTATTTGTATCATTGACATGAGGGTAATTGCAGGACAAAGGAACCTTTTGTTGAAGACATGGATCGAGAGGGATCTCAGTGCATTCAGAGGAACAACACACTGGAAGTGAAGACTCCAGGTTTGATTGTTGTAATTGTCATTTCTCTAAACCTATATTTCTAAAGTTTGCTACATTACAAGTAGGTGTTGTAGCTGTGACAACAAATCCTTAAATTATTTTGATTCTAGAGATGTACTCATTATTCTCCTTTAGGAGATATTCTTGTTTTGGTTCCTCTTGTTTTCTTGTTTCAAACAGGTTAAGAACAAAGGAAGATGCTTATCCTTCACAAGGAGTCACTTGATTCAGAGGGAGTCAAAACTATTTGAGAAAGAGGAAGAATATAACCATCATTGAGACAACCAATGCATTAATGCATGATCAGAATCTTTCTATGATTCCATGGGCATAAGCATGCATGATACAATATATGTTCAGAACAAGAGTCTTCACCAGAATTTGAAAAACATAACTCCTGAAGAAACCTTCACTGGAGTGAAGCCTGAGATTGGACACTTCAGGATATTTGGGTGCCCAATGTATTTTCATGTACCCAAAGAGAAGAGGTCCAAGCTAGACCCTTCAGGGAGAAAGGATACATTTATGGGATACAAAATGAATCTTTGAAGACATTCCAGATCTACATCCCTGGTCAAAGAAAGATTTAGACAAGAGGAGATGTTGTCCTTGAAGAAGAGATAGCCCTTCAAAGATCCAAAGAATCTCAGATGGAGATTGACAGTGAGACAATACCTTCTCCGCCTTCAACATTTCAGAGGGAGATAGACATTATTCCAGTTGATCTAGTTTCTCTAGTTGATATGTCCAAAGATATTGTAGTAGGGGATAAAAGGCTTCCCTAGGCTCACTCTGCAGGAGGCAAAGGAACATACAAGCTCCTTAAGGCACATCCCGAGAAAGCAAAAGAGATTTTCGAGATATCCTTCAGTCATGAGCCACTTCATTGATTTTGAGCCTCCTTGTCTTGGAGAAGCAACAGGAGAACAGGTATGGAAAGATGCCATAACAAAAGAATACCAGTATATATTAAAATAATGACGTATAAAATATTGTTCAGAGACCCGAAAGGAAGTCTGTGGTAACTCCCAAGTAGATCTATAAGATCAAACATGCAGCTGATGGAAGTGTCGAGAAATACAAAGCGAGATCTATAGACAAAGGATTCTAACAAACAAAGGGAGTTGTCTATGATGAGACACTTGATCCAAAAATCTCGATACACTTCCATCCATATTACCATCCATGAGTGGAAACTATATTAGATGGATGGATTCTTGATGAGTTTGGGTTTCAGCAAGAGTGTTGTTGATCCAAACCTATATTATTACAGTGTTGGTGACGAGAGCCTGATTTTGATGACTTATTCATAAATCCTTGTTGATGGATACAAGTAAGCATTGAATTCCGATTTCGAGATGAAGTATATGAGTATTATGCACTACTTCTTGGAACAAGAAGTATGACAGAGGATCGATGAGATTTTCCTGAGTCAAGAAAAATATACAGTGGGAATACTAAAGAAGTTCAATATGACAGAATGCAAATCCATGGTGATGGATTTGAAGAAAAATATTGATGATGATTCATACGAGACTGATCCACAACTGATTAGATCACTGATGTATCTGGTTAACACCAGAGATGATTCATGCTATGCATTGAATATGCTTAGCCAATCCATGAGCCAGCCGAGACAGAATCACTAGAGAACAGTAAATCATGTATTGAGATATACACGAGGCACAATTTGATATGGTCTGAGATATGCCTCCAAGTGTGAAATTGATTTTGCATGGATATGCCTATACAGATTGAGAAAAGAGTACAGTGGACTGGAAGAGCACATTCGGTTGTTGTCTTGCCATGAAGTTTGCCATGGTTTCCTGATGCAGCAGGAAACAAACCTCTGTGGCCTTGAGTACCACATAAGCAAAGTATATAGCATAGAGTGTGTGAAGTAAGGTGGCTTCACAAGCTTCTGACAGATTTACTTGATCATGAGACAGATTATATGATGATAACAAGAGCCATGTGTAAAGATCTTTCAGAACCCAGTGTTTCCTGATGGATCAAAACACGTTGAGATGAAATATCATTATATCACAGATATGATGCAGAGGAAAATAGTACACATGCAGTACCTTCTTACACATGAGCAGATTGGAGACATATTCACCAAATTAACCTGGTGAATAATACCTCCCTAGTTGAGAGGGAGTGTTGATGACTATAGCCAAGAAAAAGTTCAAAATACATCTGTGTGAGACTTGGCATGATGAAGAATGCCTCCCTAGCTGAGAGGGAGTGTTGATGATTGCAGCTACGTGAGACATTCTCCAAGACACAAACCTAAGAGAGAGCCCCTGAGAGGGGTGTGTGGTTCCTATATAAGACAGAGTTGGAATGTAGAGATGACCTCCTCCTTACAAAGAGTTGAGAAAAAATCTAGATGATTCTCCTGTGTATTGCAACGAGAAAGGAGATCTATAGAGTTGGATGTGCATGTGGCTGAGCAAAAGGTGAACGTGTGAAATCCCAAAGTGTTGGGTGCATCGTCATGAGAACATAAATGAATATGATGTATTAGCCTCCTTTAAGCAGAGAGTTGATGAGAAACTCTGGATGACTCTCCTATGTAATGCAGTGGGAAAGAAGATCTGATGAGTGGACGTGCCTGTGGACGAGCACAGGTGAACGTGATCCTAGTGGATGAGCACTAGTGAATAAGTGGTTCTTCTGTGTAATGAAGTGAGCCAGAGATATGAACATCCCTATGGATGTGCCCCTAGTGGATGAGCACTAGTGGGTGTATAAGATCCCTTTCTATATTATTCAAGAGTCAGACCTACCTGTAACCCTAATTGTAATGAAAAGGGTATAGGTCGGCCCCACCTTATTGAGGAATCATATCTTGTGTGAGTTTGGAAATTTCAGCAAGTACATCTACTTGGAAAAAGTGCGCACCTCTCTTGGGCCCTAGTCTTCTAGGGTTTGTGAGCACCCTTTTGTGTGTTAGGTTTTCTTGGTGGTGAAGGTCTTTCTCTTGAAGATTATAGCAAATGATTGGTTGGGTTTTCTTCCCTTGTTGAGAAGGATTTCCCAGGATACTTATTGTGTACTTGTGCATGGTGTTTCTTCTTGTGATCTTGGTTGCTACAACAAATTGTCTATGGTTTAAGTAAAATGATAAAATGGAATGAACTTCATGCTTAAGCCTAGCTTATTGAAAAATCAACTAATTCTCTGCAGAGATGTCAAATTTCTTGAAAATCAATTCTGGAGTGAGTTTGAAAATCACCCTATGGCCAGTCAAAATTCATTGCTGCCACTTCCTGAAAGCTCATAAAATTTAGGACAACAAACACATCAGCCTGTCCTTCCAAGATTCCAGGTATAAGGACAACCTGAAAGTTCTCAGGACAACTCTTCTTCAAGCAGAAATTCATCCTCTGAATTTCAAAATCAACGAACTTGAAGCTTGAGAGAAATCTATCAGCAGTTGGATGATGTTGATCAACGAAATCTTTTTTCATTAATGTCATGTCAACCTACATCTTTTAAAGAGGCGGCTAAAGAGCCACATTGGGTTCAAGCCATGAACCAAGAGATTGATTCCATTGAGAAGAACAAGACATGGGATCTTATTGATTTGCCAGACATAAGACAAGTATTGGTGTCAAGTGGGTTTACAAAACTAAACTCAATGAAAAGGGGAAGATTGAAAAACACAAAGTAAGACTTGTTGCCAAAGGATTCTCACAACAACCAGGCATTGATTATGGTGAAACTTTTTCTCCAGTAGCAAGGTTGGACATTGTAAGGATTCTCTTAGCCATAGTAGCTCAACACAATTGGCAAGTATACCAGATGGATGTCAAGTCAACTTTCCTGAATGGTGTCTTAGAAGAAGAGGTCTATGTGGATCAGCCACCTGGATTTGAAGTCAAATAACATCCATCCAAAGTGTATCAGTTGAAGAAAGCCTTGTATGGTTTAAAGCAAGCTCCAAGAGCTTGGTATAGCAGAATTGACACATACCTAATCAAGAGTGGTTTCAACAGAAGCCAAAATGAGCCAACTCTATACAACAAAACAGATCAGCTAGGTAAAATTCTGATTGTATGTTTATATGTTGATGACATGATATAAACTAGAAATCTTGAATTAACCATTTTTAAAAATGCCATGCAATCTAAGTTTGAGATGACAAATCTTGGCATAATGAAATATTTTTTGGGGATTGAGGTTGACCAATCAACCAAAGGGATTTTTGTGTGTCAGCAAAAGTATGCAACATACATCATCAAAATATTTTGCATGGAAGACTGCAATCCAACAAAAAATCCTATACCCCTAGGCGCAAAATTGAGCAAGCAAGATGAAGGCCCTACAGTGGATTTTACCTTGTACAAAAGTTTAGTAGGCAGTTTGTTGTATCTTACAACAACTAGGCATGATATTATGTATGCAGTTGGTTTTGTTTCCAGGTTCATGGAATATCCCAAAGATTCTCACTGGAAGATGGCGAAAAGAATTATGAGATATGTTGTTGACACTCTCAATTTTGGTTTATGGTACACTCAGTCTGAAGATAATCATCTTTCTGGTTACACTGACAGTGATTTTGCAGGCAACCTAGATGACCGTAAAAACACCTCAAGGTATGCTTTTCACCTGGGCACGAACCTGATTTATTGGGTATCAAAGAAGCATCCCATTGTCTCAATATCTTTTGCAGAGGCAGAGTATGTCACCGCTACCTCAACTTCCTTTCAAGCTGTGTGGTTGCGAAGACTATTGAATGACATGTCACATACAGAAAATGAGCCAAGTCTTATCTTCTGTGACAACACTTCAGCAATTGCTTTATCTAAAAACCATGTTTTTTATAAGAAAAGCAAGCACATTGACACTCGTTTTCACTTCATATGCGAGCTAGTCAATAATGGTGAAATCACCCTGAAATTTTGTGGCTCACAAGATCAACTCGCAAAGATCTTTACAAAGCCATTGGGAAAAACCATTTTTTATTTTCAGAGACAACACTTGGGCATTATCAGTGTTGATGTTTGTAACTGTTGAGTTTAAGAGGGAGTGTTAGTTAGTTATAACCTCAATAGCATATGATTGTACTCTGCTAGCTATTCTGGCCAGCTATACTAGTCATTAAGATTTCTTGTTTCATTTCTTGATTCAACTGTAATGTTTCTCGCCTATAAGGTTCATCCTTTAATTTAATACGAATGTTCTCTACACATTATTGTTCCAAATCTGTCTTCTTTGTATTATCTTCTTTACTTCTTATTTTGTCAAAGAGCACACAAATTCTGATTTTTGAGGGATCCTACAACAAGGCGCTCAAAATGGGGTTCCAGGTGATCTGAAACTTTCCATAAATGGAAGAAAATTCAAATTTGAAATAAATCCCTCCCATTGATCACATACATCCATTCACCATGCTTCAATTAATGCCGACGAAGAAATAACAATCGGGAAAGGAAACGACGACAAATAATTGTTAAATATAATGTAACCTCAACAGGCTGACTGTACACTGCCAGTTGTCCTGGCCAACTGTACTTTTCTATTCTTGATTTTCTTGAGCCTATTTAGCTCAGCTATTTCCCTTTGCATAGTACTTCTTCATGTACTCATTTTGTACTCTTCTTCTTCTACTCTAATATACTGTTTTCTATTCTATTCTTTCTCTCTGCATTTCTTGCTTCACAATTTATCATGGTATCAGAGCTACAATAGTAAGCCTCTTCACACAAGCTGGAGACCAACAGGATCCTCATAGCAAAGAGATTACACGGATCACGAGAGAATGCTTCACAGACTTTTCACAAAGCTTGGAAAGTTGTCCGTTCATACTCTCAAAAGATCGTCGTAGGGAGCTCGCCGATGTCACAGAGCATACCTCGCTCGAAAGTTTCGAGGAGCAGAAACACGAGAAGGAAGCGGAGACAACAGATGGAGAAACAGTAAAGTTTCTTGTACAATTTTCAAAATTCGTCAAAGATTCACGAAGAAAACCTTCAGAAGGCAGAAACATTGAAGATTTCACAAATATTTGTTCAAATTCATGAAGGATTGTTACAGAAAGAAGAAGCGTTTAAAGAATTGCAGGAATTCTCTCAAATCTGTCAAAGACTGTTGCAGAGAACAAACCTTTAAAGATCTCATAAAATCTTTGCAAATCAGTGAAAGATTGGTCAATCTTTGCAGAAGCCGCAAAGAACACGTCGAAGGTGCAAAGAATAGCCACCGCGGCCGTAAGATTCGTCCTGAGAATAGATCTGAGGCGGAAATCTAGTTCAGAAAGGATGAAGCGAGCGCAGAAAAGGTGAAAGAGTTTCAGCCGTCAGATCTTGCATAGAGGACCGACAGCCGTTCGGATCCGTGACAAAGTGCACAAGGTTTAACTCCTCTGCAGCGCATAGAAGAAAGAAGTCGCGAAATCTCTAAATCATCAGGACCGTCCGTCAATGCATACATGGCGAGATCTCGACGTTTCACTGACTCGCAGGGTGTCAAGGTCAGAGGTCTTCTGTGAGAATTCACGAGTCGCGAAATCACAAGTTATTCTGGACCATTGGATCGCGAAAGATCGTGAGCCGTCGATCTTATCCCATCACAAATTGGGGATCGGGAGTTGGATGAGCGAAGGAGATTGCTCTCCAAAACCCCGATACACGAAATCCCAACATCACAAATTACGAAATCCCGAGAGGATTGTGAGTCGTCCATCTCAGAGGACAGGTGGCAGTAGATCCAAGTGCTATCAAAATTTCGGCATTTCGAAGTTCGGGATATCGAAGGTCTTGTTGACGAAGGTCAGGAGACTCCATGGCAAAAGTCCTGAAATCGCGAAACATCGAGGACCGTCCATCTTGAGGGGACGTGTGGCAACTATCTAGGCCTTCGGGGAAAGCCCCGAAAGGAAAGGCCATCGGCATTTCGGGAATCAGCTTTTCGGGAGTTGAGAGACCAAGAGGTCGCGCGTTTGAGTTGCGAAACCCCGAAAGGGACTGCGGTCATATCAGGAGAGGTCGTGTGGACCAGAGGTATAGCGCAACGAGCTAACTGAAGTTAAATCCATTTCGGCAAATCGACATTTCGGAGTTTGCGGTTTCAGAAACTCTGGGACAAGAGTTCTAAACTCGCGAAATAACGAATCGCGAAATTTCGAAGCGATCTGGACCGTCAGATCACTGGAAGATCTGGACCGTTGAATTGTCCAAAGGCGAAATTTTGGCATTTCTCATACCACGAGTCCGAAGGACCCAAGATCGTCGCAGCAAAAACTGTCGAAGTTTTGAAACGCAAAATCCCAAAAAGGCGTTAGCGCCAGCATATTTTGGATTTCGGTAAATTGAGAGACAGAGCACTGGCAAAGGCATCGCTATTCTCCGATTCGCGAAAAGCCAGTAGCACTTTAACCTTTAGGCATGTGGTCACATTGAACGGAGACAAAGGGCCAATTCAAGGCCGATAAGCTCTCTTTGGCAATCGACAATCGACATTTCGGCAATCGGAAGTTGGAAAGACAAGAGATCGGAGGAATCGTATAACGAAGTTCTGAAGTCAAAATCGCGAAGCCAAAACTCGCGAAGTCGAAACTCGCGAAATCTCGAATCGTCGAGTTCCAAAATCACTGCAAGAAAGCAGCAGACCTAGTTTTACGCGCGGGAAATAGGTAAATAAGTTTTTTTTATGTTTTGCTAAATTCTTTAAATATGGCATCATCTAGCAATTTAGGACCAACTCAGGGTCCGATTCTTCTTGGAAAGAACTATGAGTTCTGGTCTCTTCGGATGATATTTTTCTTGCAAGCACAAGAGTGTTGGGATCTAGTGGATCATGGATATGTGGAACCAGATCCAACAGACCTTGCCGCCATGACAAACACGCAGAAAATTGCTCAAGCAACTCAGAGAAACAGAGAAAATAAAGCCAAATTTTGGATTCAAAATTCTGTGGATGACTCGATTTTTTCAAAAATCACAGGTGCTAGTACTTCAAAACAGGCCTGGGACATCCTTAAATCTTCCTATCAAGGAAATGACAGGGTCAAAACAGTTAAACTGCAGACCCTGAGGATGCAATTCGAGACCCTAAGGATGACAGAGTCTAAAAGTGTGGATTAGTTCATGACCAGAGTCATGGGAATCGTGAACCAGATCAGATTGACTGGCGAAGCCATCACTGATCAACACATTGTTGAGAAAGTCCTCAGAAGTTTACCCAAGAAATTCAAAATGGTTGTAACAACAATCCTTGAATCCAAGGATCTGTCAAGTTTTTCAACAGATGAATTAATTGGTTCTCTAGTGACACATGAGACCAGACTGCATCTCACAGATGAGTCAATCTCCAATGCTTTCAAAACTCAATTCTCCTTCAGCAGAGGGAGAGGCAGAGGAAGAAGCAGAAGTCACCAAGGAAGAGGGAGTAATCAAAGTAACCCTCTCTCCTGTGGAGGTAACAGACAACAGTATCTGAATCAAAATTTCCAAGGTCAAAGACAACAACAACAAAATCAACATCAGAATTTCCAGCCTCAAAGAGGCAGAGGGAGATGATCAAATGAGAAATCAAGCATACAATGCTATTACTGCAAAAAGTATGGGCACTATGAATCTGAATGTAGGAAGAAGCAAGCAGATCAGCTCTCAAGCAGAGCACATACATGTCAAATCACACGGGAAAAAACTCAGGAGGTATGTTTCTCTCATGCCACAAGACTAAACAACAACCTAAAGATATTTGGTTGCTGGATAGTAGATGCAGCAATCACATGACAGGTAACAAAGATTTACTTTCATGCATTGATTCTTCACTCTCATCTGATATTACACTTGGAAATGATACTTTAGTCAAAGTTCAAGGAAAAGGAATTGTTCCCATTCTTACTAAACATAATGTAAAGAAAGACATAAACAATGTCTATCATGTTCCAGATCTGAAACATAATTTGCTAAGTGTAGGACATCTCATTGAACATGGCTATAAGGTACTTTTCGAGGGAGCATCTTGCAAAATATATGACAAAAACCCCAGCAGAAAATTGATTTCTAAAATCCATATGACTCCGAATAGGATGTTTCCCCTTACACTCAGAACTGCAAATCTGATTCAACCATATGCACAAAGTGCATCCACCCTGAATGAAACAATGGTTTGGCATACAAGATTTGGACATCTACCATTTCAGATTCTAAGCCTTCTTCAGAAGCACTCCATGGTCAAAGGTCTTCCTATCTTTAAAGAGAAAATTCCCCCATATGAGTCTTGCATACTTGGAAAACATAAGAGAACTAGTTTTCCACAGTCATCAAATCAAGCCAAACAACATCTTGAACTTGTTCACACTGACCTATGTGGACCAATGCAAACAGATTCATAGGTGACAGATTTTATTTTCTAACGTTTATTGATGATTTCAGCAGAAAAATATGGATCTATTTTCTCAGACACAAGTCTGAAACTTTTGCAAAATTCAAAGAATTCAAGGCAGACGCTGAAAAACAGAGTGGAAAATATATCAAAGCACTCAGGTCAGATGGAGGAGGAGAATACAACTCCAGAGAATTTGCAAATTTCTGCAAATCACAAGGCATTATTATGCAAACAACAACCAGGTATACTCCACAACAAAATGGAGTGGCTAAAAGAAAAAATCAGACAATAATGAATATGGCAAGAACACTTCTTAAAGAGAAAAGCTTGTTAAATATTTTTTGGGCTGAAGCAGTAGCATGCTCAGTTTATCTCTTGAATAGATCTCCAACCACAAGTCTAAAGATGAAAGTCCTCCAAGAAGCATAGAGTGGGACAAAGCTCAATGTTGCGCATCTAAGGACATTTGGATGCATAGCATACACTCACATACCTTCCGAATTAAGGAAGAAATTGGATGACAGAATTGAGAAATGTATATTCACTGGATATAGTGAAACATCTAAAGCTTACAGGCTTTACAATCCAATCTCCAAGAAATTAATTCTCAGCAGAGATGTAAAATTTCTGGAAAATCAATTCTGGAATGATTAAGAAAATCAACAAATGGACAGTCAAAATACTTTGTTGCCCAGTGCTGAAAACACAGAAGATTCAGAACAACAAGTACCTCAAACTGTTCTTTCAAGATTGCAGGTACAAAGACAACATGAACACTCACAGGATAACACAACTTCCAGCAGAGACTCATCCTCTGAAATTCAACATCAGAGAACTGGAAGTTTGAGAGAAATCCATCAGCAGTTTGATGACTTTGAACAACACAACCTTTTTGCTTTAATTTCATGTCAACCTACATTTTTTAAGGAAGCAGTTAAGGAGCCACATGGGGTTCAAGCCATGAACCAAGAAATTGACTCCATTGAGAAAAATCAGACATGGGATCTTGTTGATTTGCCAACTCACAAGAAAAGTATTGGTGTCAAGTGGGTTTACAAAACTAAACTCAATGAAAAAGGGCAGATTGAAAAACACAAGGCAAGACTTGTTGCCAAAGGATTCTCACAACAATCAAGTACTGATTATGGTGAAACTTTTGCTCCAGTAGCAAGATTAGACACTGTAAGGACTCTATTGGCCATAACAGCCCAACACAAATGGCAAGTATACCAGATGGATGTCAAGTCAGCATTCCTGAATGGTTTTTTAGAAGAAAAAGTTTATGTCAATCAACCACCTGGATTTGAAGTCCAAGAGCACCCAGTCAAAGTATATCGGTTGAAGAAAGCCTTGTATGGCTTAAAGCAAGCTCCAAGAGCTTGGTACAACAGAATTGACACTTACCTGATCAAAATTGGTTTCAACAGAAGTCAAAATGAGCCAACTCTTTACACCAAAATTGATCAGCACGGTAAAATTTTGATTGTATGTTTATATGTTGATGACATGATATATACTGGAAATCTTGAATTAACCAATTTTAAACATGCCATGCAATCTGAGTTTGAGATGACAGATCTTGGCATAATGAAATATTTTTTAGGGATTGAGGTTGATCAATCAACCAAAGGCATTTTTATCTGTCAGAAAAAGTATGCAACAAACATCATCAAAAGATTTCGCATGGAATGATGCAATCCAGCAGAAACCCCTATACCCCTAGGCACAAAATTGAGAAAGAAAGATGAAGGCCCTACAGTGGACTCTACTCTGTACAAAAGCTTAGTAGGCAGTTTGTTGTATCTTACAGCAACTAAGTCTGACATTATGTATGCAACCAACCTTGTTTCCAGATTCATGGAATCCCCCAAAGATTCTCACTGGAAAATGGCGAAACGAATTCTGAGATATGTTGCAGGAACTCTCAATTTTGGCTTATGGTACACTAAATCTGATAGTAATCAACTCTCTGGTTACACAGACAGTGATTTTGCAGGCAGCCTAGATGACAGGAAAAACACATTTGGACATGTTTTTCACCTGAGCACGAACCTGATCTCATGGGCATCAAAGAAGCAGCCAATTGTATCATTATCTTCTGCAGAGGCAGAGTATGTCGCTGCTACCTCAGCTTCTTGTCAAGCTGTGTGGCTGAGAAGAATATTGAAAGATGTGTCACATACAAAAAATGATCCAACTCCTATTTTCTGTGACAATACTTCAGCAATTGCTTTATCCAAAAATCATGTGTTTCACAAGAAAAGCAAACACATTGACACTCGCTTTCACTTCATCCGCGAGCTAGTCAATAATGGTGATATTGCACTTCAATTCTGTGGTTCTCGAGATCAACTAGCAGATATCTTCATAAAGCCACTAGGAAAATCTGTTTTTTATTTTCAGAGACAACACTTGCGCATAATCAGTGCTGATGTTTGTAACTTTTGAGTTTAAGAGGGAGTGTTAAATATAATGTAACCTCAACAGGCTGACTGTACACTGCCAGCTGTCCTAGCCAGCTGTACTTTTCTATTCTTGATTTGCTTGAGCCTATTTAGCTCAGCGATTTTCCTTTGCATAGTACTTCTTCATGAACTTCTTCATGTACTCGTTTTGTACTCTTCTTCTTATATTCTAATATACTGTTTTTTATTCTTTCTCTTTACATTTCTTGCTTCACAATTTATCAATAATGTCAATAGAAATATGGCAGAGGATCTTGTTCTAGTCAGCTAGGGAGGGAATGGCGACGCCGAACGGCCAGGCGAGCGACAGAACCGGGAGTGGGTTGGGGCTCGGGATGGCCGCTTAATGCCGGAGACGTTCCATTTGACTCCATTTCATAGCATACGTTGTAGGAGGATGAATTGAAACGTCAAGACAGATGCACCATCAAAATATACTTTAATCAATAATATAGACTCCTAAAACATGTCAGGTCAAGTGTAAACTATTGAAGAGGTCAAGTCAGCAGTCTCGATTTCATTAAATCGATTTTTCATGCATCCAAAAAACAAGTAAGAAGATCCGTTCGGACGGCTAAAACAAGTCCCGTACATCTTGATTTCTGGTAATAGATTTATAAAAAAAACATAAAATGTTAAACTAAACTACAACGACGGTAAAATAAATTTAAAAAAGATGCCCTCCAGGATGGATAATTTCAGGTAGGTTGGAATTTCAAATTTACTCGGTCAAATTTACCCTGTCAAGATAAAAAAATTGATGACGGTTCATTTTGCAGTTGTCCAAACGTTCTATCTTTGGGAAGTTTTCTGGTAACTTTTTTTTTGTTTTAGTTTGCCTGAAATTCGGTGAAGTTAGTATAATCTAAGTGTTTCAGGAGTTTTTCAACATGCTAAATCCATTTATGTATTCAGAAATGCAATTTAGACAACAAAAAATAGCGATTTTATCCAAATTTACATTGCCAAATTCCAACCAAAAAAACCAAAAAAATAAAACGTTTAACCAAAACCATTTATTTTCATTCATATCACTTCACCTTTTACCAAAATCATAAATGTCACTGTGAGGCCAATCTCGACTTCTACTTAAGCGTCGACTGGTCAAGCGAGTCAAATCAGCACTCTTGGTTTAGTAGAATTTCATGACAATATGGAAATGACTAATTTGCTTTATAATATCTATCCGGTTTCATGGACTTCACTGAAAATGATTGAAACGCCTATCCACCTTCACAGATTGAAAAGTGTAGAACACGCAACCATTAATGTGAACCAGTAAAGCATGTCAAGACTCTACTTTGTGTGGATTGTAAAGCAGTCCCGATTCCCGAATATCCATACATTGAAAACTACATGGAAAGTAGGAGGATGACTTGAAACGTCAAGATAAGCGCGCAGTCAAGATATGCTTTAATCAATAATATGGACTCCTAAAACTTGTCAGATCACTGTGCCAGGTGTAAATTATTGAAGAAGTCAAGTCAGCAGTCTCGCTTTCATTGATTTTTCATGCATCCAAAACTGACGTAACAGTAAGAAGATCCGTTCGGACGGGTAAAACAAGTCTCGTCAATCTTGATTTCTGATGATAGATTTATAAAAAAACATAAAACGTTTATACTACAACTTTAAAATAAGTTTAAAAAAAGGCCCTCTAATATGGATAATTTCAGGCCTCTCAGACTTCGAAACGTCAATCGTATGCATTCAATAATTGAAACGTCTATCCACCTTCATAGACTTTAATGGCAATGATCGAAACGTGAAGATCCATTATTGTGAACCAGTAAAGCAGCATGTCAAGACTCTACTTTTTGTGGACTGTAAAGTCCCGATTCCCGAATATCCGTACATTGAAAACTACATGGAAAGTAGAGGATGAGTTGAAA
>ML794855.1:314256-329532 GCA_009831015.1 Picea engelmannii | reverse complement strand
TTATTAGACTTAATAATTCTCCAAAATAATGTAAACAATCTGATTCAACAAAATAATATCAGACTCTATTTTCTACGGGTCTTTGGTTGATCACGAAACTCCACGGCTCTATCTCTGAGCCCTGTTATGTTCTACAATTCACTTTAGGGTGCTAACCCCCTTTTTCTTTAGCCCTCAATTCGCATGTGACCAACTGCTAATAGTTGGGTGCTTATCCGTAGCCTTAAAACTTCGAGGCTCTGGAGCTTCATAGGTTTCCCTTTTCACATGTTACAAACCTCACAAAAAATTGAATGATGATTTCATGGAGAACGGTGGATCTACGATCCACATTCTCTATTAAGATCTATGGTGGATAGGAGCTTCAGGACTCCAGCTTCAACGGTTTCCAAATCTCATCATAACAAATCTTTGGGAGTGTCGAATATGTGAACTTGCGAAGTGGGGTGGATCAACAATCCTCTGCTTCCCAACATCCAATGGTTTATATTTACTACGAAACTCCGGGATTCGGGGTTTATGGATTGTGCATACTCTCAATATTTCCAGAGTGCCAAGTCTTTGGACTGTTGCATTTGTTGCCAAGTGTCATTTTTTGATCAACAGTCGAGATTTAATCCATCCCTCTAGTCTTCGGGACTTCGGAGCTTCAGGGTTCCAGGACTTTGGAGGATTTCACATTTGCACACCCCAAAACTCTCGAACTATGAATCTCTTAATACTTCCACGTCACCCCTGGGACATCACCACGTTACGTTACTTTGGCACTACGGAAGTTCAGGGATTTATTCCTCCCATTCCATCATGAACCATTTATTCCAGCGTGTCAAGTATCTGAACCTTGGGATCTGACACCATGCATCCCCTGTGACCAACGACTGGGATTAACTCCAGCCTTCGAACCTTCGGGAGTTCTCTACCCAATTCTAACTGTAGCACCTTTCCTCCAGAGTACCAAGCCTCCAAACTTCACGATATGGTGCCACACATCTATTGGGTTCAAGTTATTGTGGGCCCGGTCTAGTTAAATTCTTCACCAAGGTTTTAGCTACTTTCTGTATTCATCAGGGCCCCACTACCCATGCTCGAGAGGAGTTTAATGTGGCAGAATACTAGAAGTAGACACGTGGCCCAATATGGCGGATGACAAGGGCAACATTCTAACTGGAATTACAATATTCAAAAGTTTCTTAAATCACTAACACATGGAACACATCCCATGTGTCCACGTCATCCCTAGTGATGTCAGCAGGCCATGTCACTTCGAGACTTCGGGCTTTGGAATATTTTACACTTGCACACTCCAATTCTCCTGAACTTCGAACTCTCAAACTTCTTTACTTTTCAGGTTCCAGATAGTACAGGTTTCAACAATTAAGGTGGTGGAACATGGCATGTCTAGGAAGGGTCCACATCACCACTGGGGACGTCATCATTCCACGCCACTTATGTTCTTCGGCTTCAGGACTTCTCACAGTAGCACACTCCAATTCTCTCGAACATCGAACTCTCGAACAAGATGATCTTCTGACATGCATCCCTTTTTATGGACAATATGGATCAACTTTGGAATTCAGGACTTCGGGAGTTTGCACCTTAGCACACTTTGTTTCTCTCGAACGTCGAACTCCCGAATACGCTAATATTTCGACATGTTCCCCTTTTTTATGAATGGTCCAGATTAACTCCGGACTTCGGGACATCGAGATTCAAGAGTTTTCACACTAGCATAATTGGTTTCTCCCAAACGTAGAAATCTTGAACTGTTGTGAGATCTATGACTCACAATCACTTACGTGTAGATCTGACAGATCATATTTGGTTTTCACCATTGTGCCTTATCTCTTGCACTTGTATTGATCTAACGGTTCTGATCTGTCTTCAATTGATCCAATGGTCAAGAACTTCTCCCCAAATCTATGGTGTATATCCACTCCAAAAATTCGGGCTTCGAACCCTTCTTCTCTATCACACATAAACTTCATCGAAGTCGCGAAGTCTGAAGTACTTAGGGGTTAACTTTCCTACACATTTTCTAAATCTGATCACTGTGAAGGATCTTCCTTCTCCCGAATAGATCCTATGGCCCAAATTCAAACCTCTCATCCTAGCACAATGGTTACTATGGCTTCCTTCATATGTAGGTTTTCTTGAACCGCTATACTTCTTGGGCTTCTGAACATAGTCCAAGTGTTCACACGGTGCCTTCCTGACACTCACAAACGCTCTGAAATTAAAATTTGTCCCTCTCGACAACAATTCACTCTGAAATATTTTTTTCATTAACCACTACCATGGGCCATCTAGGATCAAATTTGAAACCTTGGCTCTGATACCAATTTGTGATGCCCCCTAACCACCAACAAGTTGGGAAACATCACTCTGTAAACATACTTTTCTCTCTGATACAAGTTTGTGACATCCCCAACCACCAAAAGGCCTGGCAACATCACTCGTAAACATACTTCTTCTCTGATATCAATTTGTGACGTCCCCAACCACCAATAGGATGGGAAACATCACTCTTAAACAAAATTATTCTCTGATTCCAATTTGTGACATCCGCGGTCACCCAGGTTGGGCCATGCTACTCCAGAAAACTATGATGGTTAGATATACATAGTATATATATCTAATGCAATTTTTAACCAGACATAAACATTTTGTTCATACATAGATTAATGTGGAAGTGACAATAACACATACAAATTTCCAGTTGATTTACATTTTTCTATCACACATCATAATGCAGAAATAACAGTAAAAGCATATATGCAGTAATCACAGGAAAAACCCATAAATATAACAACATATATAAATACAAAACATGTAAATGAACATAGGATTCGTACTTATATTTTAATTGAAGTACATCAACTGTGTGTAGACCTTCCACGAACCTTCTAGCCTTAGATGATGCTTCTCATCACTCTCAGCGGTGGGTCACCCCTGAGCTGGGACTAAGCTCCACCAGAAAATGGATTCCTAGGCTAGGCAGGGACAACAAGAAGTTGCATAGTACAACAGGAAGGACTTCCTCCAAGGAGCCACTTATGCCCACAACTCACAGACTCTCATTCCCCACATTCTTGTTCCACCCCAACAGTGTACACCTTCATTGTCACACAGTCCATTGGACACTACACCTCCCTTTCTAGGGCTTCAACAACAGGCTACATAAAGAATTCTCATAGTTTTGTCGCTACTACTGGACTTCCTCCAGGAGAGCTCACTTCCTTAGCACACGGGCACGGTGATGGAAGCAACAGAAACTGGACATGGGGAAACGATACTAACAGGACAATATGTAGGAAACCTGTAGGTGTAGGTACAATGAGGGTATCAAATTTGTCTTGTAGCAGAGGTTCAGGTGGTTTAGGAATTCAACAATGGAAGACAAAATGACTAACTGCATGCTTGCTCAGTGTCTATGTGAATGGGGAAACCATGGCCAACAAAGAGAGAATGGTGAGTATCGTATCAATGGTGACAATCCCCCCGAGATGGTGAGAGAAACCCCATATAAATGCATGGGTCTTGGATAACACTTGGCTCTCCAGGATCACGTTTCCCCCCCNCAAAGGAACTTAGGATAATTAATATCCTCTTTACATCTTTTAGAATAATAATTATATATTATTCTTTTGGGTGTAATCTCTTAATATTATCCCCTCTTTCCTAGACTCTCAGCCCCATCATTTTCCCTACCCAGTGGAGCTTAGTCCCCCATACCTCTTTCTTCATGGTCGGTCCATACGCAACGATGTTTTTATGTTAAAAATATGAATATTTACATGTACAAAACATGTTCCTGGCCTAATCAACACATAAGCCTACCATCTTATAAATACTTGGCTCACCAGCCTACAAAACATGTTACATTCGTAATTACAACCGGGTCTCGACCTTGGGGTTATCGTAAAAATTGGTAAGTGCGGACACAAACGAATCTCCCTAGTTTCACCCCGAAACTAGAACTAACAAGAGATAAATGACATATCATTTAAATGTTCTTTGTCCTTGCTAGTGTCGTCCTCACTCCGTTACAAGGATTACGGGATGTTGAACCTGTAAAAATACATAATCTAACAAAGTGAAAGCAATGATGTATACTCAACAAAACCAATGTATGTGATCAAGGAGTCATACAATAAAATAAGAGCAATTTTATGGGAAAGAAATATATCACTGTATTAGAAATATGAAAAGGAGAATACAATTGATGCCTTGATGTTGTAAGGTCCCTTCCGATAGTTCCTTTCTTCCCACAAACTTATTCTTCCTAGATTATGAGACTGTATATTTGAAAGTCATTCACAATCTATATTGACAAAGTAGAGCTCAAAGCCAACATAGGCCCAAAAACTCCAAGCTACAAAAATTACTCAAACCGAATCAAGCTAACTTTCCCAATGAGAAATTATCTCCTTTTATAAGATGAAAAGGATAGGGTGAGGAGGTTAGGATTATCCCATGAGATCAAGGATGTGACTCAGATCCAAACCGATCGGAGTCCAACTCACCATTGAAGCTTCTATTTTAGAAGGATCGAGAAGATTCTATTTTTCCTTCATACGGAAAATCATCGCACCCTTAATATTGAGAAGAGTGTGACGAGGTCACAGGCCAGTGTGGTGAATCATGTGACAATCCTAGATCACCGCACCCTTAACACTGAATGAAGTGTGATGATCCCTCTTTATAAGGTTTTTACAAAGGAAAAGATCATATTCATCTCTCTCGAAAAATTCATCTTCATTCTTCTTCAGGGATTAATGAAATTGATCCTTCTAAAGACAAAGGATAGGTTTACATCATTAATGGTCATAGGGGTGACGAAAATAACATGTAACAATGATCCCCCCAAAGTATGAAGTTAAAACATAGTGATAGCTGAAATACTTTGTCGAGTGTGTGTTGGGAACAAGGAACACGTCGGTCAGAAACCTGCCAACAAACAAGGAAATACAATATAATAATATATCATCACTAAGGTAGGCATTCCCATACTCATAATACAAAAGAATAAATTTCGACATGAAAATATCCATGTCAAGAAAGACAGGTCATGGCCACCAGACATACACTGTGGATACATGCAGTTGTGACTCAAATATGAACATAGCCACCAAAAGTACATTGTGGATCTATGTGTTAAAGACTCAAATTTGAACATAGGTATGAGACATACACTATGGATCGATGCAATAGTACAATCTAAATATAATCCAACGCAACTTGAATCTATCAAAAAATATTCAGGGTCTTCATCTCCACTACTCTATAGTACGAATCTAACCATGCGAATACATGTGTTGAAGTCTAACATGGTAGAAACCACTTGATTACTGGTCATTTATGAATACTGTTAACAAGTGCGAGGGAAATCACCATTAATGTAAATGAATCCCAAGGTACACTATTACAATGCAACAGGTGCAAATTTATGAGATGAAGTCGAACACTCGACGGAATCTCATGATCAGGGGTCAATAATGAAAACCCATTGTCGAAAGAGAGGAAACCTACCATTGATGCATGCAAGTTCTAAGGTACTGATTAGTTTCTAAGTCTAATTCCTGGATAATGAGTTGAAGTTGATAGGAAAAGACTCGTCACAGGAGGGCCTTAATGTTGTTGATGATTGCAGCTATGTGAGATATTCTCCAGCTTACAAACCTGAGAGAAATCCCCTGAGAGGGGTGTGTGGTTCCTATCTGAGACAGAGATGGAACATAGATATGGCCTCCTCCTTACAGAGAGTTGAGAATAAATCTAGATGATTCTCCTATGTAATGCATTGAGAAATGATATATGTTGAGTTGGACGTGCCTATGGCTGAGCATAAGGTGAACGTGTGAAATCCCAAAGTGTTGGGTGCATCGTCATGAGAACATAAATGAAGATGATGTATTAACCTCCTCTGAGCAGGAGAGTTGATGAGAAACTCCATATGACACTCCCGTGTAATTCAATGGGAAAGAAGATTTGTTGAGTGGATGTGCCTGTGGACGAGCATAGGTGAACGTGATCCTACTGGATGAGCACTGGTGAATAAGTGGTTCTTCTGTGTAATGCAATGAGCCAAAGATATGGACATCCCTATGGATTTTTCCCTAGTGGATGAGAACTATGTTAGAAAAACGGGACCACGGAGAAATAAAGTAAAACAAATGTAGAAACAAAACACAGAAGACACACAATACAAGAGAGACACAGATTTACGTGGTTCACCCAGTGTGGGCTATGTCCACCAGAGAAATTGCCAGGTCCTTCCTTTATTATTATCCAGCAAATGAAGGGATACAACCTATAGCAAAACCCGTTGTAACTTCCTCTTCTTTCTCTCACATTCTCCTCTCTCAAAATACAATATTCACCATCAACCATAGCCACAATACATTTCCCTCATAAAAGAGGGTTGCCTTCTAGGGAAAAAAACCCTAACATAATCTCTACCGTTAGATCTGCGACCTTATAATGAATGGTCCAAATTTACAATGATATTACAATATACTTTTCTAAGGCAATTTTTTCTTCGGGGGCTTCGCCCCCGAACCCCCGCTTTCCCCCAAACCCACCAGCTGGGGGGATAGCCCCCCCGGACCCCGCAGAGGAGGTACCCCCCCTCTGCACTCCCCCACATGGAAGAGTGTACATACTTCTGGGGTGTAAATACTTCATGGGGTATAAACACGACTGAAAGTAAAAGACCTATAAATCAGGAAGATAATCAGGCTCCACAACCAGCACACTAGTGGGTGTACAATATCCCTTTCTATATTGTTCAAGATTCAGACCTGCCTGTAACCCTAATTGTAATGTAAATGATACAGGTCGTCCCCACCTTAATGTAATTGTTAGTTAATGTAAAAGATAATTAATATGGTCAGTATTAATTATATTATGAGATAGAGAGGTCGGCCCTGTTGTGCCAATAGACACTTATGTTGACAGGTTCATTTTAGTATAAGTAAAGGTAAATTCCCCATTGAGGAAACATATCTTTCATGTGAGTTTGGAAATTTCAGCAAGTACACCTTCTTGGGAAAAGTGTGCACCTCTCTTGGGCGCTAGTCTTCTAGGGTTTGAGAACCCTCTTCTGTGCTAGGTCTTATTGGTGGTGAAGGTCTTTCTCTTGAAGAATATAACAAAGGATTTTGTCTGGGTTTTCTTCCCTTGTTGAGAAGGGTTTCCCAGGATACTTCTTGTGTTCTTGTGCATGTCGTTTCTTCTTTTCATCTTGGTTGTTGGAACATTATTGGTTATGGTTAAGTGAAATGCTAAAAATGGGATAAGCTTCATGATTAACCTTCCTTATTGAAAAATCAACAAATGTATCCCCCATCAATGACACGGAACGGGTAAAAATATTTGTAGATCAAAGTAACAAGTGATTTAGGACTGACACAGGGATGGTTGATGCAATAAAAAGCTTAAGGACTGTAGAAATGGTCAATGCAATAGAAGGATTTCCAGGTTGAATTTATCTTTGAACATATTGACGACATAAAAATTGTCTTGGCAACACTGACTGAACAAAAGGATCACAGACCAAAATGTAATCATATAAAGGAGTATGATCAAAAGACAATAATATTTTCCAACCTAGACACTAATAAATTGAAAGGGTGTCATGTTCAAAATAAACTCTTCCATAGAATACAATTTTAGATACATTTCTTTCCCAATTTTTAGCCCACCATTTTTGGCGAGTACCTCTTTATTTTTACACAAGCTTGAGGAGGATAACATATTCTTGAATTGTAAGCTCATCCTTTGAATGATTCCCTCGGAGTATTTTTAACGAACCCTAGGAAGGAGTGGTTCGGTCCCATATGGGCCTTTCGATTCTTGTTTTACGAGTCCAAAGAAAGAAAACTCAAGGGTTTTTCATGTTTAGGGAGTTTGAAAAACACTTAAAGAAAAATCCAAAATGTCCTTTTTCATAAAGTAGTCCGATGAGACCGAAAAAGAGATAATCTACCACTCAATAGAATTTTTATTCAAATACTTTAATGAGTATGAAAAGAACAAGATCGCTCAGCAATATTTTCATGTTTAGAGAGTTTGAAAAGAGATTAAAGGGAACTCAAGGGTGTTCATTTTTTGTATAACCTTTATGAGTCCAAAAAAAGCAATAATATTTTACTCGGTTACATTCTCAGGTATTTATGAGCACGATAAAGAACAAAGACTGAGCTCGGAATTGTTTTCATTTTTATGCAATCTTAAAACAAAACCAAACTATGCTTGGGATATACTTTATTTTTATACAATATTAAAACTAAACAAAACAATGCTTTGATATGGTTTCATTTTTACACAAGCTTGAAAAAAATATAACTATGCTTGTGACTTCCCAATGCATAATCCATGGATGGTTGGTACTTAGACCCCATATTAAGAAGCTAGTGTCTTAACTTCAGCATGAACTCCAGAGGCTATAATCATTTCCCCCAAAGATTCGTTGTGTTTGACAACATAGGCAGATGAAATGAAGATTCAAATAATATACATAATGAAGTACTTGACTCAATCGAAGAGGGGAAAAAATATTTCCTTTTTTAAATGAGCTTGACACAGTAACATGAACTTTGCTTGAGAATCCAGGTTCAATCCCCAGACCTCTGTTTCATTTTTTAATGAGATTGACACAGAAATGGGAACTATGTTCATAGGCTCTGTTTCATTTTTTTAATGAGGTTTCCACAGAGACGCAAAAAACTATCCTCATAGATGGTTTCATTTTGTAACGATCTTGAAATCAGAAAATCATGCTCAAAGATGGTTTCATTTTTTAATGAGCTTGAAATCAGAAAACCATGCTCAAGGATCTCTTCTTGATCATGTCTTCCAAGAGGACAATACTCCGGAAGGAAACCATGTCAAGGGAAAAAAATTGGTCATGTCTTCCAAGAGATATTCGCTGGACAGAAGAAACACACTATGGAAGCAACACATGTCGAAGGCGGAAACTGGGGTAAGGATATTAGGCTCCAATAGCCCTATCGAAGAGATCACCATGTCAAATATTGGATCTATTTTATAAGAGACTAATACTACAACGAGAGGATCATCTTCATCAGTAGTGGAAGGCATGGGAGATAATGCCACATAATTGACCTATGGTAGGGGTGATACTGTCTTCATATAAGAACCATTTAGGGAGTTCATTGAGTTGATAATCAAATCATGTCCAACAAAGGAGAGTTGATCAATAGTCACAACTCTTCCATCATGAGGGAAATATATCTTATGAAAAAGAGTGGACATGATAGCTTTCATGGCATAGACATAATCTCTCCCAAGGAGTAAATCGAAATCTAAGGGATCGTGGACTACCATGACGTCAATAACGACAATTTTCCCTCCAAATGTTACAAAAAACTAAGGAAAGTCTCCTAAAGGGTGATTGGTTCTTATATTAAAAGATAACATATTCTATTTAACTGGCACAATATGAGGACAACCCAAATCTTGCCAAGCAATAGAAAATAAAATACTAACAGACGCACCTTCGTCTATCAGTGTCTGAGGAACATCCTAACCACAAACTTGTACTATAATCTTGAAAGGAATGTGAGAGGGAAGACGAGGTCCAGTTAGTGCACCCCAATAAAAAATGATGGCATCATTACTTGGAGGGGGTTCCAATGGAGAAGGAGGAATTCCCCCCATCACAGTAGAGTTTGTATCAATGAGAAAAACATGGCAGTATTGGGGTTAATTTCTAGCGGGAGAGTAGGATCGACTGATGATGATATTAGATCAACCACTTGGGTTTCATTCTCCAAGGGGAGAATGGGGTCGACGAATGGAAACAGATCGACCCCTTGAGTTTCACTCTCTAATGAGAGAGTGGGATCAACTGAGTATGGGATTGGATTGACCACTTTGTCAACTGGTTCAACTAAGGACATGACCATACTGACTACATGATCAATCAGACTAACCAATCAAGGGATCGGAGTGATCATTCCATCAACTACAGGTGGTTCCATAGTAAGCTTACGATAAGCATCTGGAAGTTGAGGTTGGGAAACAATCATGTCTTCCAGTAATTTCCAGGCTTTTTCCATATGAGGGAAAAGATGACTTTGATGACTCCCTCCACATAACATACACGAGAACTTGCCTCTACTTTTCTTCCACCCGACGGTATCATGACTAGTTGACCGAAGGTCATTATCATGTTTTTCATAGGTTGAAGACACATGTTGGCGAGGGTGTGTAGACCATGCTTCTATAACCTTGGATAGACAAGGGAAATATTTAATAAGATGGCTACCCTTACAAATCATGTAAGTGTACTTGCGTTTACGGTTTGTTTGGGTGATCTTGGTATCATCAACACTCCCAACAAGAGTAACAGTAACTATTTGTTTTCCAACATGTCTATCAGTGGTTGGAATCTTGGACCCTTGTTTATTTTTCTTCTTCTTATTCTTCCGTTTATTCTTCTTCTTATCCGCTGGGTTACTAGCTTTAGAGCTTTCACTCAGAGAAGAAGATGAAACGGAAAAAGACCTTTCAAGTGGAGAAGGTGAAGAAGATATTAATAGTGAAGAAGGTGAAGGATCAACATGAGGTTGATTTTCTTGGGGGGAAGTTCTTACAAACTAAGCACTTACTACATTCAGGATTACCTAAGTGGAAAAGAACCATAGCGACAATCCAATCGTGAGACCTAGAAGGCTCAAAGTAGCGATGTAAGGAGGACCCCTGGAGTAGGGGTTGCTTCATTGGTTGTTACAGGAACCGAAGCCATTAAACACAGATCCAGCCTAAAGTATGCTAGGGAAAATAAACAACACACGCTAAAAATATAGGAAGCAAGCAAGCAAACAAGCAAAACCTTCTCACAATGAATGCACTAGTTGGTGATGAAATCCAATGTTGCAAGAAAAATGTAAGAAGGGGTTGAGATAGAGCGGGTGGATAGGCCATGTTACTCCATAAAATGCTTTCATTCTTTGATACCATACTCTAAGATACCCAACATCCAACTGAGTTATGCCACATAAATTTTTCGAATTGCATGCAATTAAAACATATACACATAGAACTCTTGTGGAACTTTATATATAAAACATTAAAAGACAAATACATTCAGTAAACGCACGGATTCATACTAAAATAATAGAAACATATACATGCAACATATATATGTGATACCCATAAATATAAAGATAGTTATAAACCACACATATGATAAACCCATAAAAATAAACACGTAAATAATTATGCAGCATGTAATTTATCACACAATTGACACTTATCTTGGTAATAATATCACCAACTATGTCCATACCTTCCACAAACCTCCCAGCCTTAGACTACACTGCTCATCGCTCTCAGTAGTGGGTCACCCCCGAGATGGGACTAAACTCCACCCGGGTAAAGAGATTCCTAACTAGGATGATGTATCATAGACAAAATGAAAGACTCCATCACATGTGCCAAATCAAACTAACATCCTACAGTCCCTCATTCCCCACATTCCTATCCCACCCTAGGTAGTGTGCCTCTAATCTTCTCAACAGTCCCTCGACTGCCTCACTTCTTTTTCGAGCTTCAACAATAGGCCAGACAGGAAGTCTTAGATCTTTGTATTTGTAGTTTATCACCTTCGAAAATCAATTCCCAACAATTCTCTCACCTTGAGATATTTCTCATAGGGCTAACAACCCGCCTCTTCAATATCCCATGGGCCTGACAACCCGTTTCTTCGGTCCAGCTCCCAAGCTAACCAGGTACACAAACAGGAATGGGTATAGATACAGTTTCAGATACTGTGACAGGAATGTACGGAGGACAATTGACTAGGTGAGTGAATGATCATGGAATGATTAAATGGATGACTGGAAGATTAGAAAATGAACTAATTCCATACTATATGTATGCATGTTCCCAACTTTACACTTGTCATGTTGGTAGCTACTTTGGCCCACTTGTACCCATCCTTAGAACTTAGAATAAAATAATTTTCCATACTTTATGATATAAGGAATATTAATATAATATTCCTTTTTGTCTTAAGTTCCCTATATTATCCCTTTTTCTTAACTTGTATCCCCCCCTTTGCCTAACTAGTGGAGTTTAGTCCCCCATACTCTTTTATCTTGGTCGGTCTGTGCACAATGATGTATTTTCTATTAATGATGAGACATATACAAAAATAGTTTCATTGGCCTTTAACATATAGGCTCTCTGGCCTAATCAAAACATAGGCCTCCTAGCTTATAATAACTGGCTCACTAGCCTATAAAACACAACATATACACAAAGGCTCCCTAGCCTCAAAATCGCGTTCACTTAAGTTTCTACGCGTGGTATTCTGGAATGTGCATACTTCATCATTTTAGTGTGCAGTACATGAATGCACTATGCCATGAAAGGTGCATACAAAAATGATATCAAAAATCTCACCAGCTTAAGTACATTTTCATTTTACATTTACAATTGGGTTCGGCCTAGGGATATTACAATACCTGCTTAATGGAATTAAACCCTGGTGCAAGCTCTCACACATAATCATGGGTATACCCTCCAAGGATATCAAGTGATTTTGGCCAATTCCGATTCCAGGTACCGTGAAGACTTACCCCTCCACATTCACCTTGTGTAAAGACTCTAAAGAGATAGGATACTCAGGTTACCAATTACAACAATGATGCATGGGGAAGCAGTCGACAGTCTGATCCACGCGCAAGGGCAGGGTATCGAAGACCGAAATAGCCTTGAGAAGGTCCGCACAATATTTTCTTCTCAAGTGACCCCCAATAATATACGCAATATATACACTAAGACCAACAAAATAGGGTGAGTAACTCTGTCGACCCTAATGCGACCTCGTGATTGACCCTTGTGTTATAAGGGCTTTCCAGGAAAAAATGTAGCAAGTGGATTTAACTCTCCCTATCACAAGATATTATGTTTGTTTGATATATTTGTAAATTTATCCTTTCAACATATTCCAAATCCCTACATCTTAAGATAATTTAGGTTTTTTACCAAAAAGTATAAAAATGTCTAATCAATTTTTATAAGCGCTTTATTTTAAGGTTGTTTTTTACTCAAGAGGAAAATCATGTGGACTAAATGATGTTTTTTTTTTTTTTTTTTTTTAACAAAAACGGTTATGGATTGTATTAATGGGGTGGACTAGCCACATAATTGGTTACAAATTAGCCTCAAGTTTTTTCTGGGCCTATTTTCCTGCACCATTCTACCTCTATAGCTAAAGGCTTGTGATCTGTACTAGATTCTGTACTCCTTCAGTATCTATTACTGTGTTTCGGCATCTATTTCTGTGTTTTAGCAACTAATACTGTGTTTCAACATCTATTTCTGAGTTTCAGCATCTATTACTGTGTTTCAGCATATAAACAGTACTGTGTTTCAGCATCTAAATCAGTACTGTGAATCAGCAACTGTTACATCCCTATTACAACCCTGAGTTTCAGCATCTGGTACAGCACTGTTGCAGCACTATGTTGTTGCATCTGAACAACACTGTGTTTCAGCATCTGAGCAACATCGTGTTTCAACATCGGAATAACCCTGTGTTTCAGCAACTGTGACAGCACTGTTTCAGCACCGTGTTTCAGCAACTGTAACAATATTGTGTTTCAGCATCTGTTACAGCACTGAGGTTCAACGTCTGTTTCGGCACTCAGTTTCAAAAATCTGTTGCACATTAATACAGCATTGTGTTTCAGCAACTGTGACAACACTGTGTTTCAGCAACTATAACAATACTGTGTTTCAACATCTGTCACTGCGTTGTTTCAGTCTATGCTCCAGCACTGTTTCAACACTTCCCTTCTCACCTTCCTCAGACCTTCGCACCTGCATTTTGGAGTCCTTCCTGGCAATTTTCCGAAATCTGCAATTTCTGACTGGGGAACCCCTGACTGGATCTTCTCCCCGGTCTCTAAGGGATTGGTTCATGATTTTCTATTCCATTCACGTTGATGACTCCCTTGCCCAGGGTGGTTCCTCTATTCGCTTCGTGGTCTTCCAACTTATTAAGATTCCTAAGGACGTGGTAGAACTTCACCTCTTCGAATTATTTCATCTGATCTATAACCTTCTTATAATAGTGTTCTAGCCCCATGTTTTTGGGAGCCCTCCTCTGATTGAGAGCTTGTATAAAAATTCTAGAATCGCCTATGAGAGCCATATTTGAAATTGATAACCTTCTTACCTGAGCCAACCCCTGCCAGATTGCTAAGATTTCAGCTGTATTATTGGTGTTCTGACCCAGCCCCCAGGCAAAGCTGAGCACAATTTCCCCTGAGATGTCGAGCAGAACCCCTCCGCTTCCCGCTGGGCTAGGATTCCCTTTCGAAGCCCCATCCACATGCAGGATATGTTTCTCCAGAGAAGATCTCCACTTTAAGAACTCTCGTTCCTCCAGCCTAATTTCCCAATGGGAATAGTGTTTGGGAATTTTCTTGGTTCTGTTCAGGAGGGAGGGCTCAAGCTCGTGGAACCAGGCATACTCATCTTTGTTGGGAGTTACTTCATTGGTGACATTTGTTTTTGAGGCTACCAGGTCACCCAGCAACGCTTTAACTTTGAGAGTCGTTTGGGTTGGCGTCCCTGCTAAATCCCTGAAGATTCTACTGTTGCGTTCTAGCCACAGTTTCCAGCAGACTACTTTCGGCACCCACATCCGGCAGTGTTTTAGAAGGCTCAAGTTGGAAAAGTAGAAGGGAGCCAAATCGACCCAGGAGGAAAACAAGGAAATAACGGAAGCAGGCAGGGGCACATTCAACTGGCCAAGAATGAGATTCCACAGTTCCAGAGCAAAGGGGCAGAGGAGAAAGAGGTGAACAAAAGTTTCAGCCTGACAAGCGCAGAGAGGGCATCTAGAGGGCCCTTCATAGCCTCTTTTGGAGAGATTTTCCCATGTAAGGATACTGTCATGCAGAAGAGACCAGCAGAAGAGATCAATTTTGGGGAGGGAAGGAAGGAACCAGAGATTTTTCCACACCGAAGGGTCAGGGGCAACCCAGGGGATTGCCTGCAGGGCTGCATAACCAGCTGCAACTGAGTAACAGCCAGACGAAGAGCCCCAACCTCTTTTGTCCTTTTTCCTAGCCGAGGAGGGGGAGCACCCTTAAAGAGCTTCCAGGAGAGAACGAGCTTCAGTTTCTAAAGTCTGCGGAGAGTCTCCCAAGTCCCACTTGAGCCACAAGCCACCCTGGTCCCAAACTGAAAGGTCCCACAGAGTGAATTTGTTATTAGAATGGAGCCAACTTTTAA
>ML794855.1:236144-290659 GCA_009831015.1 Picea engelmannii | reverse complement strand
GTGGAGAAGCACCATTCCCTCCATTTCCATTTGGAGTTTTATCACCACTGTCTCCCTTGTGCTTTGAAGGGTTGGAGCCTTCACCTTGCAACCTTATATTCCTTTCCATCAAGATTTTCATCATTTCTCTCATTTCCATGACAACCTTTTTGAGATCTTCATCTTCTATAGGAATATGTTCATGACTCTCTTCATGAGCCATACTTGGTGAATGCCTCCTTGAAACTTGCGGTGATGATATAAGCTTCCTCCTTGAAGGATGAGAAATTGGCTCTACAAGTTGACCTTCTCCTCTTATGAGTTTCAACCTTGTGAGCATCAGAAAACAAAACACTTGCAAATAATCAAGTCTTCAAAAACCTATGCTTTGATACCAACTTGATCTAAAAATGAAGAAGACTTGTATTCTTAAAAATATTTGCAAGTTAAATTTTATGTGTTAAAATGAAAATGGATCAATTTGCAACACAACTTTTATAGAAATTACTCATCAAAGATGCATATAAACAACAACAATAAACAGTGAACAGAAAACACATAACTCAACAAATGATAAAGGAGTTCACCCCTCTCTTGGGCTACATCTCCTGGTCCAGCTTCCAATGGATCTTTCATATTATTTTCTCAAAGTGCTCAAGAATGTTCTTTACAATGCTCAAAATTCCAAATAGATGGCTCCAATGGCTTCAGAACGTCCAAAAACCCCTAGCTGGGCTTTTTCGGCACCTCGTTTGGCCAAAAATTGAAGAAGATAGGCTTCCTGGAAGTCCCCCTTCAAACTTCCTATCTCTAGATCTCCAAAATGCACCCTTGTTAGCTCAACCTAGCCCCCACGTGCATTTATGCATTAAAACCTAGTACCGGGTGCAACCACACAACCGGTGCGAATTGTAGGACGGTTATGGGCACACCTAGCCCCTAACCGCCAAGCTTGTGGTCGTGTGACCCATATGACCGCGCACAAGTGCAAAAATGGGCTCCATTTCAAAATAAAATGGCTAATGGACAAGTGGTGGGTCGTTGGTTTGTATAACCGTTGAAACCAAATCAAAACGCAAATCCGCGCATGCGCACCAACGATATAACAATGGTCATATGTTATTGTATATACGACCGGGGGCTGGGACTAAGCCCCAGCCCCAGCCCCGCGCCAACCATACACATAAACAAAATTAAATATATATAATTCCATATATATAACAAGGTCCAAATGGTGGCGCACCGGCTGACGGCCCTTCCCAAGTCTCTTCCCCTGCCTGGAGGTCGCTGGGTCGAGTCTTGCCAATTGCAAAGATTTTAAACCAATATATATGTGACACGTAGCGACCATTGATTGGACACATGTCTCCATCCCGTTCGTTGCAAAAAAGCCATGTCACATGCCAACTATCCACGCAATTGCCTGCCACGTGTCGTACAGCCTACCACGTCAGCGTCCGTACGGACTATACGGACTATATAGTCAGCATCCCTTTTTTTTGCCTGTTTGTCATTTTGAACAGAACACAATGTCTCTTGCTCCTGACATCTTTTTGAACCCAAATGAGTTGCATTGGGTTCATAACAACGAGGTCTACGCTCCCGTTCGATTTGAAGTGATTCCAAGCACTTTGAATTTTGAGCAAAATTTGATCCCCTGGATCAGTTTCCTATCAATAAAGGTATTATTTTGGTGTTGTGGTTTTATATATTGTGTTGTTCTATTGTTATTCTCTGCAATATTTATGTTTTTGGCTATTATAATAGATATGGTACCCTACAAGTGATATCAGAGCACTCTCCTAGGAAGAGGGTGGGTTATTTGTTTTTCAAGGTAGAGACATACTCCAACATATTAAACCAACAGAGATTTATTGTTCAACGCATAAGTCCACGGTTGGTGAAGCTTACATGTAGGAACTACAAGTGGTACTTAAGTGCACATTGTTGGCCACCTTTGTAACCCATGTTGGTACCCCATCGAGTGGTAGCACATCAGAAAACATCGATATACAGATCGACCTAGATATCCTAATATTGGTTGTGGAGCTTGATTGTCTTCTTGATTCATAGCTCTTTGTTTTCAATTGTGTTTATACCCCATGAATATTGTACACCCTAAAATATTGCACACTCCTCCAAGTGGGGGGGTTGCAGGGGGGGCTTGCCCCCCTAGGGGATCCGGGGGGCTCATCCCTCTGGTTGGGGGATCCAGGGGAAAGCATGCCCCCGATGGGGGTTCGGGGGATAGTGTTCCCTGATGGGGCTTCGAGTTTTAATCCCAAGAAGGAAAAATTTCCTTGTAAATGTATATTTAAATTTCATAGTAAATATGGACCGTTCATTATAAGGTCGCATATTTGACGGTAGAAGTTATGTTAGGGGTTTTTTCCCTAGAAGGAAACCCTCTTTTTTGAGGTAAATTGTACTGTGTCTATATATCATTGTGAATATTGTATTCTGAGAGAGAAGATTGTGAGAGAAAGAAGAGGAAGTTATATAGGGTGTGTTGTAGGTTGCATCCCTTCATTTGTTGGATAATAAAAAGGAAGGACCTAGAAATTTCTTTGGTGGACGTAGCCCACACTGGGTGAACCACATATATATGTGTCTCTATTGTATTGTGTATATTTTTTGTTTCATTTCCTTATTTGTATTATTTTTATTGCTCTGCGATCCTGTTTATCTAACAATTAGTATCTGAGCGAAAGGTAACTCACAGGAAAAGAGAGTTCCTGGTTCGAGTGGGAGAAACAACGAAAGATGGAAAGTTTAGGGTCGATAAATTTAACGAATAAAACTACCAGTTATGGAAGATGCAGATGGAAGATTATTTATATCAGAATGATCTATTCCTACCATTGGGTGGAATAGAAAATAATACGATGACCATGAAGGACGAAGAATGGTAGGTTCTTGACAGAAAAGTACTAGGAATGATATGGTTGAGACTGGAAACATCGGTAGCTTTCAATATTTCGAAAAGAAATACAATGAAGGAGTTGATGGATGCATTGGATAAACTATATGAAAACCCCTTGGCAATAATAAGGTATTTGTAATGAAGAGATTATTTAATATCAAGATGTTATAAGGTGGGTCTATTGGAGATCATTTAAATGAATTTAATATGGTTACTGATAAACTAAGTTCTATAAAAGTGGACTTTGATGATGAGGTCAGAGATCTTCTAATCGTGTGCTCATTGCCAGAAAGATGGAACAAATTGGTCATGGATGTAAGTAATTTTTTCTCTGGTTCAAACACTTTCAAATTTGATGGTGTTATTGGTGTTATCCTCAGCGAGGAAATACTATGGAAAATCACAGATGAGACATCAAGTAATGAGTTAAACATGGAGAACAGAGGAAGAAAAAAGGATAGAGGAAAGGGCTTAGGGAACCGCGAGAATTATAGGAAGGGTAGATCCAAATATAGTTGGGAAATATAGAATGATGGAATTGTGGGAAGAAAGGACATCTGAAGAAATACTGCAGAGCTCCAAAGTAACAAAGAGATGGACAACAGGAGAAAAATTAGGAAGAAAATATAAAAGGTGATGTGTTACAAGATTCTTTGATTCTTTTTGTAGATAATGTTTCTGAGTATTTGGTAGTAGATTCATCGGATTCATTTCATGCCACATCCCATAAGAAACATTTTCTAGATTATGTTCAAGGTAATTTTAGACAGGTGCATTTGGGTGATGATGCACCATGCAAAATTGTTAGGATGGGAAAGGTAAAAAATAAAGAAAAGGAATGGAAACCAATGGTTGTTGAAAGAGGTAAGACATGTTCCAAACCTAAGGAAAAATCTAATTTCAAAAGGGAAATTTCCAAGTGAAGGTTGTATATTCATATTTATAGATAAGGTGTGGAAGGTAACCAAAGGATCACTGGTGATAGAAAAAGGAGAGAAGGTAGGTACATTGTATTTATGTACTGGTAATACTCACTCTTCTATCTCTTTATCTTATAAATGAGTGGATACAGGACTAGGGAATCATAAGCTTGGACACATGAGTGAGAAGGGGATGTAGATACTTCACAAAATAAATTTGTTACTAGATCTTAAAAAAATTGATTTGGATTTCTGTGGGCATTATATTTATAGAAAACATAAGAGAGTCATATTTCTCAAAGTCGGAAAAGAAAAGAAGAGTGAAAGGTTAGATCTTGTGCATACAGATGTATGGGGACCAAATTAGGTATCATATCTTGGTGAATCTCATTATTATGTTACTTTTATTGATGATGAAACTAGAAAAACTTGGGTTTATTGAATTCAACAAAAATCTGATGTTTTTGATACTTTTAAGAAATGGAAAGATTTAGTTTAGAATGAGAAATGAAAAAGGTTGAGGTTTATCAGATAAGAAAATGAAGGTGAATATTGCAGCAAGGATTTTGATGATTATTGTTCATACCATGGGATTCATATAAGAAGACAGTTCCAAGAACACTACAACAAAATGGTGTGTCAGAAAGGATGAACTGGACAATCATGGAGTGTGCAAGGAGTATGAGATTGCATGCTAGTTTTCCCTTACAATTTTGGGCAGATATTGTAGATATTGTTGTTTACTTAATAAACATAGGACCTTCAATCTCTTTGTATTGTGGAATTCCAGAGGAGGCATGGATGGTAAAAAGGTAAACTATTCTTTTTTGAAGACTTTTGGTCGTGAATCATTTTCCCATATTGATAAAGAAAATAGAACAAATCTTTAGGAAAAATTGAAGAAGTGCACCTTTATTGGTTACGATGTTAATGATTTTGGTTATTAATTATGGGATTATGAAAATGAAAAAATTATTAGGAGTAGAGATGGCATATTCAATGAGAAGGTCATGTAAAAAGATCAGTTGCAGGGAAAGATACAAGAAAAGGAAAAACCAAAATACACAGTGCTTGATAAGATCATTGAAAAAGAAATTCCAAAGGTACCAGAAAATAAAAATGTACAACAATAGGAGCAACAGGTACCTCAAACTCCTGCAAGTGTTGTTAGAGGATATACCAGGTTAAGTAGACCCCCTGAATGATACTCTCCTTCATTGTATTATTTATTGTTGATTGATTCTAGTGAACCATAATGTTATGAAGAGGCAATGCAGGTAGACACTAGAAATAAGTGGGAGAAAGAAATGAAAGAGGAAATGGATTCCTTGGTAAATAAATAGACTTGGGACTTGGTTTAGTTTACAGCAAGAAAAAGAGCATTTCAGAATAAATGGGTTTACAGGTTGAAGGAAGAAGATGGAGGCAAAAAGCGGTACAAGGATAAACGTTTTGCAAAGGGATTTGCACAAAAGAAAGGTATAGATTTTGATGAAATATTTTATTCTATTGTTAAAATGACTTCAATTAAGAATATTTTAAGCCTTGTGGCAGTAGAATATTTACATCTTGAACAATTAGATGTAAAAACAACTTTTCTCCATGGGTATTTAGAGGAAGAGATTTATATGCAGCAATCAAAGGGGTATGAGGTCAAAGGGAAGGAAAATTTGGTATGCAGGTTGAAAAAGGGCTTGTATGTCATAAAGAAAGCTCCAAGGAAGTGGTATTTGAATTTTGACAAGTTTATGACAGAACAAGGTTAAGATGGCATTCTGATCACTACGTTTATTTTAAAAGGCTAGAAAATGGAAGCTATATTATCTTACTATTGTATGTAGATGACATGCTTGTTGCAGGTTCTAATATGCAAGATATAAATTTGCTCAAGAAGAAATTAGCTAATTCATTTGTGATGAAGGATTTGGGTCCTGCAAAGAAAATCCTTGGCATGAGAATAACAAGAGACAGGAAAAATTGCAAATTGACATTATCTCGAGGTGAGTACATAGAGAAGGTGTTGGAGAGGTTTAGAATGTAGAATGAAAAACTAGATAGTACAACTTTGGAAAATCATTTCAAATTAACCAAGGAAATGTGTCCCAAGACACAGGAGGAGATAGAATACATGTCCAGGGTCCCTTATTCATCAGTAGTTAGCAGCTTTATGTATGCGATGGTTTTCACAAGATCAGATATTGCACATGTAGTCGGAATTGTGAGCATGTATATGAACAATCCAGGTAAATAACATTGGGAGGAAGTAAAGTGGATTCTCATATAATTGAAAGGTACTTCTACTCATGCATTATGTTTTGGAGGTTCAAACACTATTCTACAGAGATATGTTGCTTCAGATATCGAAAGTGATAAAGATAGAAGGAGGAGAACCACAGGGTATGTTTTTACTGTAGGTGGAACAACAGTAAGTTGGATTTTGAAATTGCAAAAGGTTGTTACACTTTCAACAATAGAGGCAGAGTATGTTGTTGCTACAGAGGATAGTAAAGACATTATTTGGTTACAGAGGTTTATGGAGGAATTGGGAAAGAAGTAAGAGAATAACGTATTGTACTGTGATAGTGAGAGTTCCATTCATCTTGCAAAGAACTCATCCTTCCATTCAAATGCTAAGAATATACATCTCAGGTACCATTTGATACGATCCATCTTGGAAGATAGACATTTGAAATTTGAAAAGATACATACTAACCAGAATCCTGCAGACATGTTAACAAAGGGAGTAACCAGGGAGAAACTAAGTTACTGCTTAGTTTCAATTGGTCTTCAAGCATGAAGGTGAAGATGAGGAATTTTACAGGTCCAAGAAGGATCATAGTCCAGTAGATACAACAACGGTGGATTTGTTGAGATCAGTCTCCAAGTGGGAGATTATTGGTTGTGGAGCCTGATTATCTTCCTAATTCATAGGTATTTGTTTTAATCTATGTTTATACCCCATGAATATTGTACACCATGGAATATTGTACACTCCTCCACCCGGAAGGGTTGCAAGGGGGTATTTCCCCCCCTACGAGGTTCGGGGAGCTCATGCCCCCGAATGGGGGATCTGGGGGAAAGAGGGACCTCGACAGGGGTTCAAGGGCGAAGACCTAGAAGGAAAATTTTCTTTGTAAATGTATATTGCAAGGTCGTAGATCTGATGGTAGAATTTATGTTAGGGTTATTTTCCCTAGAAGGAAACCCTCTTTTAAGAGGGAAATTGTATTGCAACTATGTATCATTGTGAATATTGTATTCTGAGAGAGGATATTGTGAGAGAAAGAAGAGGAAGTGATAGTTGGTGTGCTATAGGTTGTATCCCTTCATTTTTTGGATAATAAAAAGGAATGACATGGCAATTTCTCCAGTGAACATAGCCCACACTGGTTGAACCACGCATATATGTGTCTCTATTGTATTGTGTATCTTCTCTGTTTTATTTACGCATTTGTCTTATTTTTATTCCTCCACGATCCCATTTATCTAACACCTAAATCCATCCATAGATAAACCAATCAAATTCTTGACTTTTATAGTGCCACCGACAACAACACTTATGAAGATACTATCTAGTATCTGGGTATTCAAGTAGTATGGATAAGGACATGGTTTAGCCTCCTTAATTAGTAACATGAGATATTGGGCCGAGTAATATCATTGGAACCTGCATGTATATCAAAGACCTATAGCACAGGGAAAACCCTTTTCTATAGAAAACCTAAATACCTTAACCCTAGGGATGGAAACATAAACAGACCAGACAATATATATTTTCATGCAAGTTTACCTCTTGCATTCTAGTTGTGAAATTACTATACATTTTTTCCTGTTAATAATTTGGGCCTTTCGAGATTGCAGTATTATTTAGATTGGAGTATAACTCCATAGGAGAAAAAAAATTATGGGGCCTTCATGCACTCTTATTTGAGACCTAGCCCATTGCATTCCTCTTTTCGTCCCAATCACAATGATCCTATCATTTTTCATCCTTTTTTCGTCCTCTTTTTTTCATGATCATAGTGATTCCTCTTTTTGTCCTAATAACAATGATTTCCCTCTTCACCATGATCATTGTCATGCATATGGTTTTCAACTCTTTCTTTGACCCCATGGACCCACCCCTATTTCAATCATGGTTCCCACCTGCCAAAAAGAAACCAATCAAAAACTGAGTACTGATCTAGCTTCCGTTCAGGACAGAATAAAAAAGGACATTATGGCCATTCATGAAAAAATAGACATCATCTAAGATCAGCTCCAGAGCACCATTGGTGAAGTCAAAGACCAACTAAGTGGCCAAATTAATGTAGTCCATTCTACACTCCACCAATTCATGACCAAATTCCAAGCTACCTCCTCCTATGACCCCACTCTCTATAATAAAGGTGTTGACTCCAATCAACCTCTCCCCTCTCATTCCAACTACCTACCTTGTGACCCACGTCTTCCCATATTCGATGTCAATAAATTTAATGGATCGGAACCACAAGGCTTGGTTACTCAAATGGAACATTTTTTCTCCCTACATGGTATCACTGATGAGTTAACCAAGCTTCATTATAGAATTCTCTATTTTGATCCAGAAAGATGGAAATAATGGAAATGGCATTGCAATGAAAGCCAAGCGTATGTTGTTTGGTCACATTTTGTTGTTGAGTTGTATGAATACTTTGACACAAACACCCACCATTTAGCATGTATGATCAAGATGAAACGATCTAGCACAGTAGAAGATTTTATCGTTGCCTATGAGCACTTGGATTTCCTAATGGAGGGCATGGAATATGATTTCTTCAGAGAATGATTTATCAGTGGCCTCAAGGATGAAATTCATTCCCATGTCATCAAGGCTCACCTGTCGAATTGGTTGGAAGAAACTAAGCATTTCAAGGAGGAACAACATGTCATTTTCGACTAGAGTAGAAAAATGACTTGTGTTCCCCTCCATAAACCCAACCCACTTTCCCCTCGGGACACTCCTCTCAAGGTACAAAATTTAACAAGGGAAGAAACGGTTGAACACCAACTCAAAGGTATTTTCTATATATGTGATGAAAAATATTTTGTTGGGCACAAGTGTAAGGAACAAACGTTTTTTATGGTCATTTCAGAGGATTTTTCTAAATAGGAAGTTGCAATATCTCTTGTTAAAGAGATAACCCTTCCCAATGTTACTACTTCACTTGATGAACCACCATAATTTTAACCATTGATTACATTACATGCCATCGTGGGCTTCTCTACTCCTCAAAATCTCAAGCTCATTGTTTGTATTAAGCATAGGAATTTAATCATCCTTGTTGAGAGTGGAAGCACCCATAATTTTATTCACTGCCACATTATGAGGAAATCAAAATTACTATATTCGTTTTGTCAACAATTTTAAAATCATGATAGTTCATGGAAATTCCATGAAATGTGGTGAGTGTTGTGAAAATGTACGTCTTCAAATTTGGAAGTACCACCTGAAATATCATATGTTTTCCATCAATATGAGTGGTTGTGACATTGTTATAGGTGTTGAATGGTTATGCAATTTGGGCCCCATTCTCATATATTTTAGGGAATTAACCATGCAATTCCAATAGGATTGACAACAATATCTCTTCCAAGGCATCACAACAGGTTCCCCTGAGATCATTGATTCCCATCACATGGAAAATATTTTCAAAAAAGGTCATTCGGTTATTATTTCCCAACTACATTCTATTCAAGCAGTTGAGACACCCTTTGTGCATCCTAACCTCCAATGTCTCATATCCAAACACCAAGATGTTTTTTCCACTTGTGAGGGACTTCCCCCTTCCCATGGTGTTAATGATTATTCCATTCCACTTATCCTCAGAAGTCTCCCTCCCAATGTTCACCCTTATCATCATCCGTTTTCCCAAAAGAATGAAATTGAGAAAATCATGCAACAATTTCTTGAAGAAAGTGTTATTCGTCCTAGTACCAGCCCCTACTCTTCTCTTATGGTCATATTACTCAAGAAATAAGTTACTTTCCGTATGTGTCCAAAATTTTGTACCCTCAAAAAAATCACCATCAAAGAAAAGTTTCCCATTCCTGTCATTAATGACCTCTTGGATGAATTGAGTAGTGCCCAATACTTTATGAAATTTGATCTTCAATCTGGCTACAACCATATTTGTATGAAAGAAGAAGATATTCCCAAGACTTCATTTAGAACTCATGAGGGTCACTATGATTTCTTGGCCATTCCTTTTGGCCTTTGTAATGCCCCATCAACCTTCCAAAGTCTCATGAATCATGTCTTCCGTCCTTTTCTCTATCATTTTTTCATAGTTTTCTTTGATTATATTCTCATCTATAGGAAAACTTGGACAACCCATATTTCCCTTGTGGATCTAGTTCTGCATCTCCTCTCTTAGCAAAAAAATTTCCTCAAACAATCTAAATGTTCCTTTGGATCTTCAAAAGTGGAGTATCTAGGTCATATTGTTGGAAAGGATGGTGTAAGGATGGATCCTAAGAAAATTGAAGCTATGCAAGATTTACCTTTCCCTAGAACTCTTAAGAGTTTGCGTGGATTTATAGGTTTAAGAGGTTATTATCGCAAGTTTGTTAAGAAAAATTGTAGCACCTCTCATGAATATCCTTAAACAGAATTCCTTCAACTGGACTCTAGTAGCTAATTAATATTTCCATGCCTTGAAAGAGGTTGTGTGCATGATTCCATTCCTGTATCTTCCAGACTTCAATAAGACCTTTCTCTTGGAATATGATGCTTCCAGAAAAGGAATTGGGGATGTCCTCATGGAATAGGGTAGGCCTTTGGCCTTCACCAAAAAAAAAATTTAGAAAGACATTTGGGAAAATCAATCTATGAAAAAGAAATGTTCAATATTTTGCATGCAGTGGATCTCTAGCATCCTTATATATTGGGGAAATGCTTCCAGATTATAACGGATCATCATAGCGTTATGTATTTTCTAGAACAAATAATTTCCTCCCTGAAGCAACAAAACTAGGTAACTGAGCTATTCTGATATTCGGATTAATGAGAACAAATGAAGAATACTTACAATCCTCTGATGAAGGAGAAGAAACTTCTTCCATCTCTCCTTGTCCAACCCCTTTGCTCAATTAATCTACATTGATTATGCTTCAATGGCATCTCACTTATGGGATCATAAGTTTGGTGTAATTCTCAATCTCCATCTATTGTATGTTGCCTATGAGATCATAGGTTTCATACCTCCAATATTTTCATGTACCTTTCACCATGAGAAGGACTCCTTATATAATATTGGAAAGACCCAACCACTTGAGAGATATTTGGGATAAGTTGAGGATTCCTCTCCTTCAGTTGTGGATCTTCCCTACGATCATGCCTTGAACTCATATTCGAATCCAACCAACTTCAGAGATTGAGGGGATTCTTCCATGATTTCCTCCAACAAACCAAATTTCGCCCAAAAAAGGCCAGCGCTCCCTTAAAAGGGACACAGAGTGTTGGAACTCTCCCCTGGAAGAGGGTTCAGAGCTCCAGTGCTCCCTGACAATATGTAGGGGAGCGCTCCTTTCCAAATTTGACTTTTGAGTTTCTTTTTTAGTGGCAAAAGGTTTGTACTCCTTATCAATTGATTTATCCTCTTCAAAACTAGTCTTTGAGGTGTCTTAAGTTTCCTTATGATGTTGTTAGAGGCACGACATAAGAAATATGGAAGTTTGATGTTTGCGAAACTTGTGTTAAAGATGCGACACTTGCGGACAAGATGCGACACTTACAACACTTTTAATGATGACACTTGCGACACTATTGAAGTGATTAATTTTGATGTGTAACAGATTTCCCCCCAAAGTGCGAAGTTAGAAGATGATGATGATTGAAGTACTTTGTAGACTTTTTAGAGCAAGGGTAGGGATGCGGGGAACCTAGAAAAATTTTCACACAACCATCAAACAAATATTAGGACATGTTTCAAACCCAAGGCAGACATACATATGCTTGAGTGATAAAGACTTTTCAGGTATGGCCGCCATAGAATACACTGCAGATCCATAATTATATTGACAAAAAGGTATAGCCACTAAACATACAACATGGTTATATACTTCCATGACATGAAATGATCGTAGCCACAAAAAATACACTGTGGATCTATGAGATGACAAGACATAGCCATGGACCAATACAAAGTGGATCTATGTGATAGTATATGTGTCAATATTCAAGAGAAACTCTGTCGCAACCTAGGTAAAGTATATATATCCGAGTGAATGACTCAACCCAGGGTCTTCTTACCAATCCTGATGTAGTACGAATCTAACCATGTGAATATATGTCCTGATGTTGAACATGGCAGAAACCACTTGATTACCGGTCAATGATGTAAATCGTTGACAAGCGCAAGGAAAATCACCATTGATGTCAATGATTCCCAAGGTACCCTAGTACATTCCAGTGAATGTGAATAGATGAGATGAATTCAAACATCCATGTAATCATTTTATCATAGGTCAATTATGTAAACCTATTGTCGTACATGAGGAGGCCTGCCATTGAGGCATGTAGGTGCCAAAGTACTAACTGGTTTCTAAGTCTAGCTCCTAGATAATGTGGTGACGTTGATAGGAATAGAATCGTTGATGGAGGGGCTTCATGTATCCCCCATCAACGACATGAAACAAGCACAGAGATGTAATTGGTGTCTCAAATGAACATGGAATGACACATGTATTGAAACAGGATATTTTTTATGGCTAACTCTCGAGGAAGATAGTTCCCTTCAACACTGAGGCAAGATAGAAGAAACTTGATGGGGACCAAAACTTGATAATGAAATGGATACAGTGACTTACATCAGGTGACCCAAAGGAGTAAGGAAACTCAAAGGATTGGTTCAATGCAGAGGTTCAACAGATTGAAATGCATGAAAAGATAAAATGGTGTGTTCAAGGGCGACTGTAAGGTCACTAGTAAACTTCTAAAAAACTACTTGGCTTGCTTCTTTCAATTTTTCCCCCCATCCAGATAGACGAGTACCTCTTTCTAGTTTAACGAGCTCGAGGAGGGTAAAACATGTTCGATATAACTCACCTTTAGTAAGTTCCTCTTTCTTTATTTAATGAACTGGAAGAAGTAAGGGTTCGATCCCATATGGGACCTTCAATGTATGATTGTTTTAACGAATCTAGAGAAGGTAAAATCAATTGTTTTTCATATTTAGAGAGTCTGAAAATGAATTAAAGACGACTCCAATGTGGTCCTTTTTTGTAATATTAGTATCGTGAGCCCAAAAAAGAGATAAATTATCACTCAAAAGATGACCTTTCAAACCTTTTAACGAGTGGGAAAGGAAGCAAGATCACTCAACAATATTTTCATGTTTAGAGAGTCTGAAAAGAGATTAAATACGAATCCAAGGGGTTCCTTTTTCATATAACCTTTATGAGTCTGAAAAAGTGATAAAAGTATACTCGGTTACATTCTCACACTTTTACGAGTGTGAGAAAGAAAAAATACTAAGCTCGGTATGCCCCCAGCTTGAAAGGCTAGTGGATTAACTCCAGAATGATCATCAAAGGTTGGAGACATTCCCCCCCAAGCTTCAATTCATTCACTGACTTTGAGGTTGTCACCAATTTCTATACTAGATGGAGAAAAAGGATAAGGTTGGATGAAATGAAGGTTCAAATATGAGACCTAATGAAAGACTCAACTCAACATCTACAAGATCTGGTGAAAGACTCCACCTGACATGAGAGGTGACTGCTTCATTTTTTAATGAGCTTAACATAGGAAAAGAACTATGCTCAAGTATTTGGGTTCAATCCCCATATTTTTGTTTCATTTTTTAACGAGCTTGCTACAGAAAAGAAAAAACTATGCTCATGGACAATGTTTTATTTTTTAACGAGCTTTCTACAGAAAGGAAAACGATGCTCGTAACCTCTATTTCATTTTTTAACGAGCTTGCCACGGAGAAGAGAAATTATGCTCGTGGCCTCTTCTTGATCATGGATTCCAAGAGGATAACTCTCTGGAAGGACACCATGTCAAGGGACAAAACTCGGTCATGGCTTCCAAGAGATCTTCACTGGATGGAAGAACAATGCTTTGGAAGGAACACATGTCGAGGGTCGCGACAGGGGTAAGGAGATCAGGCTCCAATAGCCCTACCAAAGAGATCACCATGTCAAATACTGGATCCAAATCATCAGAATTTGATGTCATGGGAGACAACACCACATAATTGACCTATGGCAGGGGTGATACTGACTCCATATAAGACTCGGTTAGGGAGGTTATTGGGTTGATGGTCAAGTCAGGGCCAACAAACGAAAGTTGATCATTAGTCACCATTATTCCATCGTGCAGGAAATATATCACACAAAAAAGAGTGGACACAATAGTTTTCATGGCATAGACATAATCGCACCCAAGGAGTAAATCGAAATCGAAGGGGTCCTGGACTACCATAACATCAATAAAGACATTTTTCCCTCCCAAAGTTATGGGAAACTGAGGAAGGATCCCTAAAGGGTGATTGGTTCTTCTGTTAAAAGTAAACAGAGTTTGGGTAACTAGCACAAGTTGAGGATAACCCAAATCTTTCCAAGAAATAGAGTACAAAATACTAACGGATGAATCTTCATCTATAAGTGCATGAGGAACATCCTGACCACACACTTTTACTATAATCTTGAAAGGCATGTGAGAGGGAAGACGAGGTCTAGTTAGCACACCCCAATCAAAAAGGATAGCCTCATTACTTGGAAGAGTTTTTGCATAAGAAGTAGGAATGCCCCCCAGCACGGTAGATCCTGTTTGAACGAGAAAAATGTGGTAAGAATCGAGTTTACTCTCTAGCGGAAGAGTAGGATCAATCGATGGTGGAATCAGATCGACCACTTTGACACTCTTCGAATGAAGAGTGGGACTAACTGAGAAAGGAACTGGGTCAGTCACTTTGGGTTCACTCTGTATATGAAGAGTGGGGTTGACCGATGATGGAACTGGATCAGTCACTTTGGGTTCATTTTGTAGATGAAGAGTGGGGATGACTGATGATGGAACTGGATCAGCTACTTTGGTTAGTGGTTCAATCGAGGATGAAACTAGATTGACCACTGGATCAACCAGATTGACCGGATATGGAACTGGATTGACCATTCCATCAACTAATGATGGGTTGGGGGAAATTCTATGATAACTAGCTAGAAGTTGAAGCTTTGCCAAAAGAGAGGAAGCCTCGTCCATACGAGGACAAAGGTGAGAATAATGATCACCTTTTCATAACATACAAGGAAATTTGACAGTTGTCTTCTTCTTACCAACCTTAACATCACTAGTTGATGGGGTATCACCGGCATGATCAGCAGGGGCCGATGATGTGGAGGACCACACTTCTAAGACCTTGGGAATACCAGGGAAATCCCTCAGAAAGTGGTCACCCTTAGAAAGACTACAAGGGAATTTGGGTTTCAGATTCTTCATTTTAATATTGTTGACCTCATCAACACTCCCAGTACTATTAACAATAGTTAGTTGTTTGGATCCAACATTTGATGTAGTTGGAGGTTTGGTCCCTTTCTGGTTCTTCTTCTTCTCTTTTCATTTATTCTTCTTCTTATCAACCTGGCTACTCGCTTTAGAGCTTTCACTAGGTGAAGAAGGAGAAATGGAAGGAGACCTGATGGACGAAGAAGGTGAAAGGTCGACATGAGGTTTATGTGTGGGTGGTTTTCTTACATCTGAAGCACCTGCATTTGAGATCATTGTAGTGGAAAAAAACCATACCAGTAACCCAATTGTGAGACCTGGAAGGATCAAAGTAGTGATGTAAGGAGGAACAATGTTTCCATAAGAAGGAAAAAAAAAGGGTTCCCCTAGAAAAGTGGTTCCTTCATTGGTCATCCCGGGAACTGACGCCATAAAAATAAAGATCCAACCTAGATTCTTCTAGGGAAAACAAACAACACACGCTAAAAATATAGTACGCAAGCAAGCAAACAAAACCTTCTCACAATGAGCACACTAGTTGGTGATGAAATCCAATGTTGTGAGAACAAAGTAAGAAGGGGATGAGATAGATTGGGTGGAAAAGTTACGTTGATGACCAGCTTAACGGACTTACACCCTGGTGCAAGCTCCCACCCATAATCGTGGGTATATCGTCCAAGGAGCCCGAGTGAGTCTGGCCAACATTGATTCCAGGTACTGTGAAGACTTTCCCCTCCACAGTCACCTTGTGTAAAGACCCTAAAGAGATAGGCCACTAAGGTTACCAACTACAACAATGATGCCTAGGGAAACAGTAGACGGTCTGATCCACACGCAAGGGAAGGGTATCTAGCCCGAAATCAACTTGAAAGGCTTCCACTCATCATTGTGGGTATACCTTCAAGCGACCCCCATAATACATGCAATCTCTAAACAAAGACCAACAAAGCAGGGTGACTAACTCTGCTAGTCTCAATGTGACCTCATGATTGACCCTTGTGTGAGAATGGCTTCCCAAGACAAAATGCAACAATTGGATTTCACCGCTCCCTAACACATGATACTATGTTTGTTTGAAGCTTTGTAAAGTTATCTTTCACACCTATTCCAAAGCCCTACAACTAATCTAATGTAGGTTTGCTACCAGAAAATGTAAAAATGTCTAATCAATTTTAGTTTAGTGCTTGATTTTTAAAGTTGTTGTTACTCAAAAGGAAAATGGCATGTACAATATGGTGTTTTGACTGACTCAAAATTTATGCAAAGAGATGAATATGGAATCTTTTCATTTTGAGGAAAACTATGCTACGAGAAGGAGAAAACATTCATCATTTCAGATGCACAATGTCCCAAAATGTCAAAAAACATGCAATTATGCTACTTTAAATGCAAGCATTCAAGGAAGACAATAAAATGCGAATAAGAATCCAAGAAAAGATAGGGAGAATAGAGAAACCACTCAAAACTTAATTTTTTGGGAAAATGACCTCAAAGATCAAATGGAATGGTGCATAGACCTTCGAATTTCCTCACAAAAGCTTCCACTCAGTCAGATAAATGAGAAGAAAACAGTAAGTTGACTCTAAATCAACAAAGACAAAGAGTGACTTCTAGGTAATGAAGAAAAATGTCAAAATTCCAAAAAAATGTGATCAATTCTTAGAAAGCAGAGTGTTGAAGGCCAAATCAAGGATGTACTGAGATGATAAGACTCTCAACAAGTGCCAAAAGAAAAAATTGAACTTCAAAGAATGAAACCCTAGAGGATTTTGCACAGAAAAGGGGTAGCACTTTGGTGTAAGGGGCACCAGAGAATTCCAACGCTCTGTGTAAGACCATTAGGGAGTGCCAACGATCTGATAACAAGGGTAGGGGGGCGCTAGCCTCTAAAAATTCAGAAAAAATGCCCAGAAAGTCAAAGAATCAAGAAAACTGAGTTAATCAATTTGAAGGTGATGAAATCAAGAGCCAATAAAATGGATCCAACAATCAAAGACATTATGGAGAAGGTCAAGAAGTGGGAAAAGGGCCAAAACAAGATCTAGGAAAGGAAACAAAAATCAGATCTCTTTCCCAATGGTGTCACCAATTTCTATTACATATGAATCCTCCTCTGGACAAGCGGATTCCCTCTTGGTATCTAGACCCATAAAACCAAGACATAAAGGGTGCTATCATTGGTCACTGACATCCTTTTAGATATAATTAAGCTAATGAATGAAGAGGAAGAAGAAAAGTGTACCTTTTTAAATGGCGTTTGTCCTCGCAAAGTCCAAGTTGAGCTTCAATCCCAAGCTCCTCGATAGGTCCTGTAGAACAAACAAGGATACAACAAGCTTCCTATTCTACTGAGATTAGCTTAAATATAGATCTATCTATTGAAGACACGTTCATGTGGAACAAACATAAACTTGAAAGAAACAGGCCAAGCATGTATGTATATTAATGAGAACAAATGAAGAATACTTACAATCCTCTGATGAAGGTGCAACAACTTCTTCCATCTCTCCTTGTCCAATCCCTTTGCTCAAGTAATATACATTGATTTTTCTTCAATAGCATATCACTTATGGGATCATAAGTTTTGTGTAATTCTCAATCTCCATCTATTATATGTTGCCTATGAGATCATAGATTTCATACCTCCAATCTTTTCATGTACCTTTCACAATGAGAAGGCCTCCTTATATAATCTTGGAGAGACCCAACCACTTGAGATATATTTGGGATAAGTTGAGGATTCCTCTCCTTCAGTTGTGTATCTTCCCTAAGATCATGCATTGAACTCATATTCGAATCCAACCAACTTTAGAGATTGAGGGGATTCTTCCTTGATTTCCTCCAACAAACGAAATTTCGCCCAAAAAAGGCCACTGCTCCCTCAAAAGGGACACAAAGCATTGGAACGCTCCCCTCGAAGAGGGCACATAACACCAACGCTCCCTGATAGTATGTAGGAGAGCGCTCCTTTCCAAATTTGACTTTTGAGTGACTTTTTCAATGGCAAAAGGCTCACACTCCTTGTCAATTGATTTCTCCTCTTCAAAACTAGTCTTTGAGGTGTCTTAAGTGTCCTTATGATGTTGTTAGAGGTAGGACATAGGAAAGATGGCAGTATGATGTTTACGACACTTGTGGTCAAGATGCGACACTTACAACACTTGTAATGATGACACTTGTGACACTATTGAAGTGAGTAATTTTGATGTGTAACAAGAATGGTACCTCTTTTTCCTCTCTTTTTTGGTATGAAAATGATCAAAATCTGGACAAGGGGTCAAATTTAGCTCAAAAAATCAAATTTCTCGAGATTGCCTCAAAACGAACAGGTGTGTAGCCCTCATCGTCATGAACCCAACACAACTCGTTTGGGTTCAAACGGACGTCGGATGAGAGAGATATCACGATCTGTTCAAATCGTCAAACAGGCAAAAAAAATATGCTAACTGTATAGTCCGTACAGTCCGTACGGATGATGATGTGGCAGAGGTCGTATGATGATGTGGTACGTCCATATGCTGAGGTGGAAGTTGGTGACATGGCATTCATTGATTGGCATATTTTGGATGAATCCTGATGTGACACGTGGAATCATTTTGGAAAGTGGTTTGGTGCCACATGGCCCAGTCGTGGGCTGCCACATGACACCCTATTATTGGTTTGGTTGTTTGTTTAAAAGTTATGGAGTATGTGGGGATCGAACCTTGGACCTCCCCACCGTGCATAGCCTTTACAAAGTCCACGTTGCCAATGTACCACACCGTGTTCCTTGTTATATCAATGATTTAATATTTATTTAAATTTGTATTGTTGTATGGTTGGCGCGGGGGTCCGGGCTGGGGCTTAGCCCCAGCCCCCAGTCGCACACATATTACTATGTGACTGTTCTACACACGGATTTATGCGTGCAAATTCATATTTTAAAATGGTTAGCCTGCGGTCTTATCTGTTATTGCATGTGACCTTGCCTCTTTGTGTGCGGGGTTTGCATTTGGTTTGAACGGTTACAATGCTCGCCACTTGTCGTTTATTCATTCACCCTTGAAACAGAGCCCCTTTTGCGCTAGCGCGAGCTCACATGGTGACCCTTATGACCACGGTCTTGGCGGTTAGGGGTTGGGCACGCCCTAACCGTTCGACAGTTTCACCCACTTTTCGGTTACGCGTTGGTGCTAGGTTTTAGTGTGATTTTGAGAGTGTGTGTTAGGTTGGCCACATAGAGGTGTGTTTTGGCGAACCAGAAACATCAAGCTTGAAGGAAGATAATGGCAGGAGGCCTATCTTCTTCATTTTTTGGACAAATGAGGAGCCAAAAAAGACTAGCAAGGGGTTTTTGGACGTTCAGAATCCATTGGAACTGTTTTCAAAGCCATTTGAAGACTTTTTTTGCAGGTTTTTTCACCATTGAAGTTTCAAAGAGCTCCACAGAGCTTGAAGCCCTCATTGATTGAGGTCATGCTCAGATGAGCCCAAGTCTGTTTTCTGTGACTGAATAGTCATTTTTGGCTAATTTTTATGCTCTGAACACATTAGGATAGGTTTCAGATCCATTTGAGGACTTTTACAGGTGTTGTTTCCACAAGGAAGCCCAGGGAAGCTTAAGGCCACATGTAGAAGAGGTCATGCCCGGATGAGCCATGATCCGTTTTCAGAGTTCTATTAGTCATTTTGGGGGTTTTTATGTATTTTGAACCCAATGGTACAGTCAGTAAATCCATTGGAGTTGAGTAGCAACTTGTAAAATAATCTTTGACAAACTAATCCCAAAGAGCCAAGTCCATTGATGGAGGCTCAAGGAGATGTAGCCCAGAGAGGGGTGAACTCCTTTATCATGTTGTTCTTGTTGTGAGTGTTTAATGGTTATTATTTGTTGCAAGTTATTTTGGTTGTTGTATTTATGAAAACAACATATTTAATCTTGCAAATACCTCACACATAAACATTTAAAAGAAGCATAAACTTGGCACATAATCTATCTTGCATATTTTAACACATTGAGCAAGGTCCTGTAAAGTTTATTTTAATGAAGTAGAGGGTGCTTGCATAGCATAACAAGTCAGCCCACTATTTTCAGATCAGGTGGTATCAGAGATTAGTTTGTTTTTCTCATGTGATTTCCATTAATAGCTAGTGTTTTAGCTGTTGGTATTTGTGCAAGTTTTGTGTTAAAGTTTGATATCTTGCAAGGATGGAGGAAGCTTCAAACATTGGTAGTTCTCATACATCTTCATTATCCAAGTTCTTTGACAAAGAGATGTTGAAGGAGTTTGAAACCATGAGAGATATGTGTTACACATAAAAAATACTCACTTTGATAGTTTTGCAAGTGTCGTCATTACAAAGGTTGCAAGTGTCGCATTTTGCTCACAAGGTCGCAAGTGTCGCATGTTGCTCACAAGTGTTGTAAAGTGTCAGGGAAGCATACTTCCATGATGCCTATGTCATGCCTATAACGACATGAGAAAGACACTTGAAACACCTCAAACATCTTATTTGGAAGAGGATAAATGAGTCAGCAGGCTTGCAAACCTTTTTCCATTTGAAAGCACCTCAAAAACTGAGTTTTTGGAGGGGAGTGCTCCCCCTTACACTATCTCAGAGCGTAACTCGAAGCGTGTAGGGACAAACGTCGATAAAGAGGTACTTATGTTATCCTTCATTCTCATGTGTTAGTTTAGATAGATTTGAAAGGAAGTTAGTGTCCACGTTAAGCATTTTCTGTCTTAGAGTTAAGGTCAAGCTCTTTAAGGCAATCTACCTGTCCGTAGGGAGATTTTCCTACAACAGAAACTGGCGACTCCACTGGGGAGATAGCCTCAAATCGAAACTCCTTGTTTTGATTTCTCCTCATTGACCTAGTTTTACCCCTTGATTGTTTCAGACCTGGTTCACTCCTCTTTTGATTGGTTTCATGAGCTGATTGGCTCCCTACCCCATCATACTCAGCCTAATTGTCGAAATTGAATTACAATTTTTTGAATTTTTTGACATTTTTGGGAGTTTTGAACCTAGCGCCCCTGTCCCTGTGTTAACAGAGTGCCAGCGCTCACTAATAAATTTGCACAGAGTGCTATAACAATCCTTGCCTTTGGCAACAGAGCGCCAACCCTCCTTTGGCCAATAAACTTTCCAGAATTTCTTTTTCTGGGTTTTGCCTCTGTGTCTCTCCTGCTGAGTAACCTTGTGAGTCAATGCTTCTTCTCTTCCAGCCTCGACATCTATATTTTTGAAGAACGAACATCTTACTATTTGGATTTTGTAGCCTTCTTCACTATTGTTATTGCGTTTTTCTGCTGATTGAAGTCTGAAACCCATGCATTGTCTTTCTCTCTGTTCAGCTGAGTAAAAACCCTGGTGAAGGTCATCAAAGGCCTATAGATCTCTTCATCTTGATTTCAGTCAATATCATTGTTCTTCAATTTTTATTTTGGGCGTGAAGTTTTTTTTCTCTTTGATTGTTTCTTTTCTTTTGCTTTTCATTGTAACGAAAGGGTGTATTGTTTGTATGACTTTTGCTTGTACTAGTTTGATTTTCATTCATACGAGAAGATAATTAGCAAGACGAGCATTGTGTTGAATTGATCCTTATTCATATGCAAACAATAAAAGGCATCTTCACAATTGATTGTGCATGTTAGAAGGCATCTCAAAAAGTCTTAGCATCACATCAGGATTTGATTGAGAAAAATAATTGTTTGAGGACACTCCTATTTGTGCTTGTTAGTGAAAAGGACTCTCTCTCTCCCTTAGATAGATGTTCATCGAAAAGAAATGATTGCTTATCATATTTGATGCATTTTGGGGACTGAGTCATAATTCCATTCGTTTCACTTCCATGCACCCCTTTTGCGTAGAGAACAACCATAAAATCAACGCTAATTAAAAATTATTTAGAATTTTTTCTTTTCTAGGATCCTCCACCAACAATAGATTAGGCTTGGTACTTTGGTTTAGGGCTATGAGCATAACTCTCCAAAGTTTCCAAAACAAACATTAGCATCCTGAGTTAGGGAGAGTCAAATCCAGTCATCGTATAAGTCTGCCTGGGATCCCCCTCTCACACATGGGTTACGCATGAGGTCGCATTCGGGTAAGCTATGGGGACTAACCCTCCGTGGTTTAACTAATTGTGGTGGTTAGATCGTATTATGGGGATCACTTCGAGGTAAATCCACAATTACTGCGTGGAAGCCTTTTAGTTGATTTCGGGCTCGATACCCTACCCGTACGTTCGGATCGGACTGTCGACTGTTCCCTCCCAGGGGCTGACTACGAATTGGTAACCTTAGTGGCCATAATCTTTAGGGTCTTACACAAGGTGACGGTGATGGGAATTCTCACTGTACCTGGAGCAGACATTGGTCAAACTCACTCGGGCTCCTTGGAGGGTAAATTCACAATTACTGCGTGGAAGCTTGCACCAAGGCGTAAGTCCGTTAAGAAGGTCGCCATTGTAGCTATTCCACCCTATCCCCACCCCTTCTAGACTTGATCACGCGACGTTGGATTTCATCACCAACTAGTACGGTCATCAAAAGAAGGTCCTGTTTGCTTGGTTGTGATTCTTAGATTTTTTAGCATGTGTTGTTTCTTTTCGGTAGTTGGCCATAGATCTCTTTCGCCGACTCTTTTTCGCCAACATCGAACCTCCACGCCGCTCACAGAGGCTACAGGGACTTCCTCCAGAAAATATGGAAGGAAACACCCCTTTACCCCCTCATTCGACGGAGGAATCTCCTCAACAGAGCGAGGTTCAAAATACTACAACTTCCCAGGAAGAAGTTCCCACTCCTTTGGAGAATTTTTGAATTGTTTCAGAATCTCTGAAAGCTTACCGCATTCTGGAGGGATATGAACGACGTATCCTCCACCTAAATTCTGCTGGAGAATTTGTTGCCGTCAATCCTTCTGACATTCCGGCTGGGTCTTCTCAAAAACCTTTAGTCGATGACCCTTTTTGGACCGCAGACATTGTTCAAAGTCCACCATGCTTGGTGTGAGACCTTTCTGGAACAGGGGAAGGTGCCGACACACCGTTTTCCTACACCGTACCTCCGAACCATTTTACCGATACATCAACCGGAGGCACTATTCCCTTGTCTGCATGTTGAAAACAATACATCTGTTAAAACTCTTTTACATACCCAAAAAAATATATATACATTAAAAACTCAAAAACAAAAACTAGACAAGGTATGGCTCAGTCTCTTACCTGACACATCCCAGTCTTCCCCCGCAGGAAAAATCAAATCCATACTCCCGCGGAAATATACCTCATCATATGGGAAGTCCTCTATCCAGAGATACTTCTGTCTCAACCAGGCAAAGAAATCGCCAGTGAAATGGAACTCTGACTCTGATACTAGCCTTGGAGACAGACTATTCCACCTCTCCATCCTCGGTTCATCCACTGGTCGCACCGCCAGTGCTATCTGAGGCTGCATCTGAGGGATGCGCTCTAGAAAAAATAAGACCAAAAATGAGCCATAACCAAACTGTTTCTCTCTAATCCTACACCGTGAAATCTGTTCCTTCACATTTCGAAGGAACCCTGCACTCCAGTTGAACAGTGTTGGCTCCAAACACTGAACACCATAAGCCACCTGCAATCTTGACGCCAGATGAGCGCTCGTACTTCCAGTCATGCTCGTGATAGAAAACAGTATAGACCGGAGGGGCAGCTCTCAAATATCCTTGATAGGGATTCTACCCCCCTACCAGCCTTGCTCCCGGGATACAGTGGTGTGCCAGATACACGTCCACTTGCTCGGGTAGCGCCCTCTGCCCGGTGAAAGATATGGGGACCCCTCTTTTCGAGAGGCCAGTCAGAAAATATGCATCTTCTAACTCAATGGTTAAAAGCTGCGTGCCAATCCAGAATCCTTGTTCTGCAACATCCCATAGGCCAATCATATGTTCGAGCAATAAAATCTCTTTCTTCATCTTTTGCAACTTGAAGAATTTGAGCAAACCACAAGCTCGCAAGGCAGCCCGTGTATGAGGACTCCACAAGACAGCTAAATCATCCATCTCATGTTCTCTTTCCTTCCATTCAATCATGATTGCCAAAGTTACCAACAAAACAAAAAGAAATAAAGAAACTCATTATTTCCACGTTTTGGCAATTTCGGCAATTTTCAAAAGAAATTTAAAACATGAAATAAGATGCCCACATCATTTAAAAAGTAACCACACACTCTTTATAACCACCATGCCCTCTCTTAAGCATTTAACATTCATCAAACAATGATAAAAATGTTTAAAAAGATCAAAACGATTTTATGGCTGCGTGGGCGTGCGTGGGGGTTTTCTCATGGATTCCTTGCTAAAAAATGACCTATCTAATTGACTGCTAGGGCATTGGCATATTATCCATCTTTTCCTAGAACGTTTTTTAACAAAGAATCTCGTTTTTCCATTGATTTTCAAAGAGGTCAATTTGGTTCTAATTGGGGCAACTTAGGGCTTCATATTTTGAAATAAATGATGCTATGAAAATGAATGCTAAATCATGAAATTTAAAGAAGAAGAGATGGACATCTACCTGGCCCGAACGGAAAGCAAAACGGTGAACCATAGCTCCGACAGTGAACAAAACAAGATCCACTTCAAAATGAGATTCTCCACTACTCCACAATCCTTGTGCAAAATGAAATGGTAAATGAATGTTCATTGTGTTGTTATTTATAAATTTTCATTTTTCACAAGATATAGTCATTTTTGGGTTTCTCTAATGGTATAATGGCTTCACTAAACCCTGGCTTGTAGTTTTGGCATCACAGGTTTCCTGGCAGTCCTGATCGATTATTCACCTTGTCACACTTATGAGCACAGTCTTAGTTCATTCTCAAGCTTGATAATATGAGAACATAATCGGGTAAACTTTTATCTCTTTTTCAGACCCATATGGATACAAACACATGAAAAAGGAACCCCTCTGGAGTCTCCTTTAAACCCTTTTCAAACTCTCTAAATATGAAAATATTGTCGAGTGACCTTGCTTCCTTTCACACTCGTTAAAAGGTCAGAAAGGGCATCTTTCGAGCAATAGTTTAACCCTTTTTCGGTCTCGTTGGACTACTGTACGAAAAAGGAACTGAGAGAGTTCTCTTTTAAGTGTTTTTCCAAACTCTATAATCCCGAAAAATCTTCAATTTTTCTATCTTTGGACTCGTTAAAGAACACATCGACAGACCGATATGGGACTGAACCCTTACTTCTTCTGGTTCGTTAAACAAAGGAAGAGGAACTTACCGAAGGTGAGTTATATCGAGCATGTGTTATCCTCCTCGAGCTCATTAAATCAAAAAGAGGTACTCATCCATCTGGATGGGGGAAAAATTGAAAGGAGCAAGCCAAGCAGTCTCTTGAGAACATCATCCAGCACTTCTTAGAGTCACCCTTGAACACGGCACTTTGTCATTTGCATATATCATAATCCGTTGAACCTTTGCACTAAGCCAATCCTTTGAGTTCCTTTCACTCCTTTGGGTCACCCGATGCAAGTCACTGCATCCATTGCATAAGTATTGGTCCACGTCATGTTCTGTTGTTGTGCCTCAGTGTTCAAGGGAAGTATTTGCCTTGAGAGTCAGCCATCCCAAATATCTTGCCTCAAAACCAGTGTCAGTTCATGTTCTTTTGATCTACCTATTATATCTCTATGTCCGTTTCATGTTGTTGATGGGGGATACATCAAGGCCCTCCCTCGACGAGTCTATTCCTGTCGACTTCAACACATTATCCAGGAATTAGGCTTAGAAACCAGTGAGTACTTTGGGACCTTCATGCCTCAATGGCATGCCTCCTCACATTCGACAGTGGGTTTACATCATTGACCTCTGATCGGATGATTCCACGGATGTTTGAATCCATCTCATCTATTCACATTCGTTGGAATGTACTAGGGTACCTTGGGAATCATTGACATTAATGGTGATTTCCCTCGCACTTGTTAACAATTCACACCATTGACCGGTAATCAAGTGGTTTCTGCCATGTTCGACATCAAGACATATATTCACATGGTTAGAATCATACCATGTTGGGATTGGTAAGAAGACCCTGGGTCGAGTAATCACTTTGATATATGCTTTGCCCAGGCTGCGAAGGAGTTTCTATTGGACAAAGAACACATACACTGTTACATAGAACCACTTTGTATTGGTCGTGGCTATGTCTTATCATCTTGTAGATCCACTGTGTATTCCTTGTGGCTATGATTAGTCTGAGTCATCATAGTATAGATCCACATTGTATCTTCGGTGGCTATACCTTTTCATCAATACAATTATGGATCCGCAGTGTATTTTATGGCGGCCATATCTTACAAGTCTTGATCACCCAAGCATAGGTATGCCTGCCTTGGGTTTTGAAATATGTCATGATATTTGTTGGATGTTTGTGTGCAGCTTCTGTCAGGTTCTCTGAGTCTATACCCTTTCTTTAAAGTCTACAAAGTATTTCAGTTATCAGTTCCTATCTTCTAACTTCATACTTTGGGGGGCAATCTGTTACACATAAAAAATACTCACTTTGATAGTGTCGCAAGTGTCTTCATTACAAAGGTTGCAAGTGTCGCATTTTTCTCACAAGGTCGCAAGTGTCGCATGTTGCTCACAAGTGTCGTAAAGTGTCAGGGAAGCATAATACCATGATGCCTATGTCGTGCCTATAACGACATGATAAAGACACTTGAAACACCTCAAACATCTGATTTGGAAGAGGATAAATGAGTCAGCAGGCTTGCAAACCTTTTTCCATCTGAAAGCACTGCAAAAACTGAGTTTTTGGAGGGGAGTGCTCCCCCTTACACTATCTCGGAGTGCAACTCAGAGCGTGCAGGGACAAACGTCGATAAAGAGGTACTTATGTTATCCTTCCTTATCATGTGTTAGTTTAGATAGATTTGAAAGGAAGTCAGTTTCCACGTTAATCATTTTCTGTCTTAGAGTTAAGGTCAAGCTCTTTGAGGCAATCTACCTGTCTGCAGGGAGATTTTCCTACAACAATATGGTACAAGAGTTGTGGGAAGATAGAGAAGAGAGGATTGCTCTTGAAGAGAAGTTGATGACCATAAAGGAGGAGAAAGACCAGCTTCTTGAAAAGTTTCATGAGATGGAGACTCAACTCCATGAGGAAAATGAAGCCCTTACTAAGTACATGCATGAACATGAGGTATGTAATGTTAGTTTATCTTCAAATTCCTCTCAAGATGAATTCTTTGGTGTTTTTGAAAATCACACAAGAGGAATAGGGTCCAAGTTATTGTTAAAAATGGGCTATGAAGGTAGAGGTTTAGGCAAGCATGCACAAGGCATTGTTGAGCCTATTGTTTTTGAAGAGAGGCCCAAGTATTGTGGTCTTGGATATGAACAAAGAGATGGAGTATATTCCAAAGTTGAGGAGACAAGGGAAAAAGTTCCAAGAACAAAATTTGTTTCAAGTTCACCTCCTCAAGAAGGCTATAAAGGTGAAAGTTCAAGAACTTTTTTTGCAAGTTCAACCCCTCTAGCATACAAAGTATGTGTTCAAGATGAATACAAATGTGTGAAACGAAAGAGTTGTGACAGCGATGAGGACAAGAACACTGTTGTTGGTCTTCAAAGGAGAGCTTGTAACTCTTCAAATTCACCTCCTCAAAGAGGTGATAAAGGTGAATGTTCAAGGTATAATTCTGCTTATCATTCAGTTGCTTTTGATTATGTTAAGCATGATAAATTTGTATGTAAAAATGGAAGAAAAAGTCCATGTACATATTGTGGTTTATATAACCATCATGTTTCAAAATGTTGGAAAAGATTGACCACTTTCAAGAAAATTTACAAGAAAAGACAACTTGAAAAGAGAATGCAAAAGATTTGCACTCATTGTCAGAAGCGGGGTCATCTCATTGACCAATGTTGGACATTACATCCAACCACTCATCCACAGCACAAGAAGCAGATGGATAAAGAGATTGGCAAGAATGGAAGAGGAGATTCCATCATCGATGTGTGTCAATATGATTCACAAGAGGACGATTTTCAGCAGAAAAAGTCACCATTGAGTTGGCTTGGTAAGAAATGGTTAGATTTCTTGAGCAAGTAAAGCTTGCATTTTCTGTTGTAGATGCATATTTCAGCCTTATGTATGCATTGAGAGTATGACAAGTTGCAACAGTTTATCACAACTTGTATGATGCAAGTTGCATGTGAATGCAATTCATTTGAAGGCATTCTTGTTTGTTGCACAACTTCACCAGGAGGATGTAAAAGACGGCTATGATGCTCACTTGTTACAGTCATATATCTTTTTCATATTCATCTCTTATGTACCCACATGTTTCAGGTTTATGTACTTATGTTTGTACTGGAAGGAGAGTTGAAGAGTCATGCACATGCATGTGTTTTTGTGTATGTGTAAGCAGTGAACCTGGTGATAGTTCATCATGAATGGATCATGATTGTGTATCATGAATGTCGACTTGTCATTGGGAAGGTCGATATGTTTCAAATGAGTTTTGACTTGTGTTGATGTTGTCTTGATGACTATGTTGTGTCGATCATGTTTTTCGACTTATGTTTAGTCGATGGTGGTTGTTGGCTTGTAAGTTGATTTTGAGTACACCGAGATGCAGGAAAACGCCATGTGCTTTGATGAAGTACAAGATGCGACCATTTGTTTGAAGATAAAAAGACTTTGTTGGCATCATTTTCAGTCTTGTATAATAAAAAAATTCAAGATTGTTGGTTTTCTTGGTTTGTGACAAGATGTCGCTGGAAAGTTTTTGCAGTCATTGTAGAGAGAATTGTGTTGACGCCAAAGAGTTCACAAGAGGGAATTGATTCTCAATGGGAAGGCTGGTAGTATTCCAAGTGTAAAGAGAACAGTGGGTCATCAACAACCAGAGAACAATGGTTGAGGGACATAGCCAGTTGCAGTGCAAGGCATGTCAAGGTATCCAGGTGATTGTCAAAAAGACTTTTCAAGTAGAATCAGTTGATAGAACTTGGAAGCAAAAGAGTATTGAATCTCAGACAGATAATCATAAGATTTTTTGGGTCCAAAAGCCTTTCAATGGGAAGGCGTGATCAAAATCTGGACCACGGGTCAAATTTAGCTAAAAAAATCAAAGTTCTCAGAATGGCCTCAAAACGAACGGGTGTGTAGTCCTCATTGTCACAAACCCAATGCAACTCGTTTGGGTTCAAACAGACATTGGATGAGAGAGATATCGTGATCTATTCAAATCGTCAAATAGGTAAAAAAAAATATGTTTATTGTACAGTCCGTACGGATGCTAACGTGGTAGAGGCCGTACGATGATGTGGCACGTCCATACTATAAGGTGGCAGTTGGTGACGTGGCATTTATTGATTGGTAAATTTTGGATGAATCCTGTTGTGACATGTGGCATCATTTTGGCAAGTGGTTTGGTGCCACATGGCCCAGTCATGGGCTGCCACATGGCACCATGTTATTGGTTTGGTTGTTTGTTTAAAAGTTATGGAGTCCATGGGGATCGAACCCCAGACCTCACCACCGTGCATAGCCTTTGCAAGGTCTGCGCTGCCAACGTACCACACCGTGTTCCTTGTTATATGAATGGTTTAATATTTATTTAAATTTGTATTGTTGTATGGTTGGCGTGGGGGTCCGGGCTGGGGCTTAGCCCCAGCCCCCGATCGCACACATATTACTATGTGACCGTTCTACACACGGATTTATGCGAGCGAATTCGGATTTTAAAACGGTTAGCCCACAGTCTTATGTGTTATCACATGTGACCTTGCCTCTTTGTGCACGGGGTTTGGATTTGGTTTGAATAGTTACAACGCCCATCACTTGTCGTTTATTCATTCTCCCTTGAAACGGAGCCCCTTTTGCACTAGCGCGAGCTCACATGGTGACCCTTATGAACACGGTCTTGGCGGTTAGGGGCTGGGTGCGCCCTAATCGTTCGACAGTTTCGCCTGATTTTCGGTTACGCACTGGTGCTAGGTGTTAGCATGATTTTGAGCATGTGTGCTAGGTTGGCCACACAGAGGTGCATTTTGGCGAACCAGAGACAACAAGCTTGAAGGAAGATAATGGCAGGAGGCCTATCTTCTTCGTGTTTTGGCCAAATGAGGTGCCGAAAAAGCCCAGCTAAGGGTTTTTGGACATTCTGAATCCATTGGAACTGTTTTGAAATCCATTTGAAGACTTATTTTGCAGGTGTTTTCACCATTGAAGTTCCAGAGAGCTCCAGGGAGCTTGAAGCCCTCATTGATTGAGGTCATGCTCAGATGAGCCCAAGTCTGTTTTCTGTGACTCAATAGTCATTTTTGGATAATTGTTATGCTTTGAACACATTGGGATAGGTTTTAAATCCATTTGAGGACTTTTACAAGTGTTTTTGCTACAAGGAAGCTCAGGGAAGCTTAAGGCCACATGTAGAAGAGGTCATGCCCGGATGAGCCATGATCCATTTTCAGAGTTCTATTAGTCATTTTTGGGGGTTTTATGTATTCTGAACCCAATGGTACAGTCAGTAAATCCATTGGAGTTGAGAATTATCTTGTAAAAGAATATTTGACAAACTAATCCCAAAGAGCCAAGTCCATTGATGGAGGCTCAAGGAAATGTAGCCCAGAGAGGGGTGAACTCCTTTATCATGTTGTTCTCGTTGTGAGTGTTTGCTGGTTATTATTTGTTGCAAGTTATTTTTGTTGTTGTATTTATGAAAACAACATATTTAATCTTGCAAAGAACTCACACATAAACATTTAAAAGAAGCATAAAATTGGCACATAATCTATCTTGCATATTTTAACACATTGAGCAAGGTCTTGTAAAGTTTATTTTAATGAAGTAGAGGGTGCTTTCATAGCATAACAAGTCAGCCCACTATTTTCAGATCAGAAAATGTCTCCAATCTGCTCGTCGGGAATGGTTGCAAGATCCCAAAATATCTCACCCCATCTAGCAATTTAAAGAAAATTCTCCAACTTCTCTACGGTACTATTGGCACAATAATGAGATTCACTACCAAGGCCATCTCTATTTAAGAAACCAATTGCAACTTAAATCCACATTGCTTTCTGAGCTTCATGCTTCACCTAAAGTTGGGTATTCAGGGTTTACCAAAACCTATGAAAGGTTCAAACGCTCTTTTTTGGGGGATGGTATCAAACATGAAATCCACACTTTTGTGGTTGAATGTGATGTTTTTCAACGTAATAAGGGAGAAACTATCAAAGCCCCAGACACACTCCAACCCCTTCCAATTCCCTTTTCTATATGGAGGGATATTTCTATGGATTTCATTGTGGGCCTACCTAAATGTGGCAATAAGGAAGTCATTATGGTGGTGGTTGATCGTCTTTCCAAATATGCTCATTTATGTTCTCTGCAAAATTCCTTCACTGCATCCATAGTAGCTCAAATTTTCATGGATAATATCTTCAAACTTCATGGCATGCCTCATTATATTATCTCTGACTGAGATCCCATTTTAACCATCATTTTTTGGAGATAAATGTTCAGGATACAGGGAACCCAATTGCATCTGCACACCGCCTATCATCCTCAGCCTGATGGACAAAATGAAGTTGTCAAAACATGTTTGGAAACATATTTGAGGTGTTCTGCATCTAAGAGAAAAAATTAGTGGGCTCAATGGTTACCCCGAAATGAATGGTGGTACAAAACTTCTTACCATATAGCTACTTGCATGACTCCTTTTGTATAATTATATGGACAAAATATACCTTTAGTTCTCTCATACATGCTCGGTGTCTCGAAGGTCCTGGTGGTTGACAAAAATCTTACATTTCGAGAGGCTATTCTCCATAACCTCAAAGAGAATTTGGTCATGGCTCAAATTTTCATGAAGAAACAAGTAGATCAAGTTCATGCATAACATCAATATTCTAAACGGGACCAGGTGTTTACTTGACTGCAACCTTATAAGAAGACTTCACTCAAGGCTGACCATTGTCAGAATATGGCAACCAAATTATTTTCCTTATATAATTCTCAAGAGGGTGGGACAGGCGGCCTATCAGTTATATTTTCCCAATCATTCTAAGCTTCATATTGTTTTTCATGTCTCATGCTTAAATAAGGTTATTGGAACTAAGTCCCAAAATCAAACTAGTCTTCTCAAGTTGGATGAAGAAGGATCCATATGTTTGTAGGCACAAGTAGTATTGGACCAGCATGAGAGTTGTCTCCATCAACGCACCATCAAGTAAGTGTTAGTACAATGGAAATATTAAACTCCAACATATTACACTTGGAGCCAACTACCATTCTGCAACAATTTCCTCATCTCAGGCCTTGAGGAAAAGGTTTTTTTTAAAGGGGATGGCATGTTAGGGAACTAGCCTCCCTAACCCCTCACGTAAGTAGAGTAATATATTTTCCATGTAATAAAATCCAATATTAATAAGGCCTAATAATAAGGAATAATAAGTCAAATGTAAGAAGACCTAATAGAAGCTTCCGCTTCTAGAAGATATTCCTCTAGACTATTCTTTTGGTAGATAGATTTAGTATAAATAGGAGTTGAGGGCATGAGAAGTATTGTCCTAAAAATTATTGTAATAGAGTGCCACTATGTTGGAGGTTTCCCCCTCGAAGAGGAAAGTGAACATTGTCTCCTATCAATAAAGGTATTATTTTGGTGTTGTGGTTTCATATATTGTGTTGTTCCGTTGTTATTCTATGCAACATTTTTTTTTTCGGTTATTATAAAAGATATGGTACCTTACAATATCTAACCGCATAAGTGATCATAGAAGCGAAATCTAGAGGGTGATCACAGAAGTGATAAAAAAAGGGGAGTAGTTATAGGTTGCAGCAAGGTGAAGTACTTGGGTGCATTGGATGACCTAGGGAAACCTAGAGCATTTCTGCAAGAGACAATTGGTTGGGAACATTTCCATCATGATGTGTCTGTGTCATGCATTTATGAGAAAAACAGTTGAATTGATTTGGGTTGTTGGATGATGGGTAGACTGCAACCTTCAGATGAGGTGACTCTTTTTAGAATTACACCAGTCATTTAGCAGTAATATGACTTGGCAGTCGGGTGGTGGGTGCATGGTGCTTTGAAGTGGAAGCAGTCAAGGTGCGTAGATGGAAAGACATTGAAGATCAGTTTGACCAGTTGCATATAAATTTTGGGAATTAGATGGATTTCTGAAGTGAATGGATGGAATCAACTTTGTATTGCATTAAAGGTATTTCAAGATTGTGGATATGCGGATGGTGGTTGAGGGGAATTCATGTGGAGATTCAGGTTCTTGGGCAGGTTCAGTCCTAGGACAGTAGGCTTAGAACATGGTTGTGAAAAATGATGTCATTGGAAATGTATGGTTGGTTTCTAGTTCTTGAATTTCCTAAGTATTGTAGTGAGTACTTTGAAGGGAAGTTAGATGACTTGGTGGTTCAAGTGCAATCTGTTTCCATGGTGAGAACCGATGGACTTGAGGGTGACTCAAGTGGTCCAGAGTCAAAGAAGTCTTGTATCATTTTGAGATGCCTTGGTTGGTTGGATGTGAAAAGATCATAGTGAAACCTACTTGGACGAGTTCTATGATGGACTAGGGAATATTTGGATGCAAACATAGAGGTATCGAGGGGAATATTCCTAAATATTTCATGAGGAACTTTGGACAGGTCGTTGCGGTGAAGTGGGAAGTGAAGTATGCACATGTCAAGTTTGAGAGGTTGGGTAAGTCGCCTTGGTGTTTGGTTCCTTATATGGTTTCATTGGGTCATGCGATGAATTGAACATCATGACGATAGTGACAAACTTTGGATGTTTTCAAGTGGTTCAATGTCATTTTTTCTAGGAGATGGATGGATTCAACAAAGGAGTTGACCAAGAATTGTTGGAATTCAACCTCAATGGGAAGAATGCATACCAAGTTGTGAGTTGGGTGGTGTTCTCTCACCTTTGGTATGGGAAATTGGATGAGGTCGAGTGCAACTTGTTGACTTGTGGATGATTGTGCAATGACTCAAAGACTCAACGAGGGTCGTTGGTTGAGGTTGATTGAGTATTTGCTCGAATGTGTCAAGTCATGAAAGCTCTTTGAGGTGACTCATCCTACTTAGAGAAATTTTAATAGTTCATTGAGATGTTTGAGGAGTGTACGAATGTTGGGCACACTCATCACAACTATTGATTTTTGGAGATGTTACTAGATGGAAGGAGGTGACTTGAGGACTTTCCTTCGTTTGGAGGATTGTGTGAACAAGCAGATTGTAGCATGAATAGATTACATGGACATGGGAGTTTCTCTTTCTTTGGGAAGAACGGTTGAGGGTTATTTCTAACAATTGCAAGGCATAGAGAGGCAGATGCATCGAAATAGACAGGTGATGAAGTAGTGAGGCAAAGAAAATTTGTCTGTGTAGTTCTTGGGGAATATTGGATAGTTGTTCCATGATGTGGATAGTGGAGTCAAGATTCGACAAAAGAATTTTTTTCAGGGTGACTTCATAGTGTAGGAAGGTGAGGGTTAACCTTTCCTTGGTTTGAGGGTTGTGCAGATGGACCAAATTCAAGGATTATTTTAAGGATGGAAATTTATCTGAAAATGTATAAACCTTTTTGAGTCTTACGAGTCCTTAATATGTAAACTACAAAATTTTTGGCAATACATTTGTAAAAATATTCAAATTTATAAGGATTTTATATAGTTTCTATAAAATTTGGGCTATTTTGAAGATAAAATAATTTTATTCTATAGAATTTGGGAGAAACATTTTTAGAAAAAATGGAAATTGGTGAATTGTTTTGGGGGAAAAAAAATGGAAAATTAAACGATCTGCGAAATTTATCCCCTAAAATCATCTATGACCAAATTGCAAAAGGAAGTGACTAGTTTTTTCATGAGGGTGTGGAGACTCAAGGGGTGTGATGATTTGATTGGCCATTCAACTAGTCCACAACTTGTGTGAGAAAAAAAAAATGACAAAGGGTTCAAGAGTGCAGATTCACTAGTAAGTTCAAATTGAAACACTTAGAAATTGCATATGGTATATTTGATGAATATTATATTATGTCAGCAGTAGTGAAGAAGGGATGGAAACTTGCCTTAGTATTTGGAGTTCGACAAGGTGATAGATATGGGACATAAAAGACTAACTTTTGGCATGAGGAAGTGCATTCTCATGAGTTAGGTGTGACAGTTAGACTAGCTACCCAATCAATCCAAGGTATGGGGGAAATTAGTTTGCAGAGACATGGAAACATTTGTTGAAGTATGGGCGTAAGAGAAAGATAAATTTTGAATTGAAGTGGGGATCAGTCACTTGTAGTAGGAAATGACAACAATAGCACAACCAAACAACAACAAGGAAACAACATCACAACGAGATAGTGCAACAAAGTTGGGTGAATTTCATCCTTGCAGTTGGATTAATTGATTGTATTGACCCAAACAACAAATTGTTTGGAGTTGGGTGTAGTACAGTTTGGTTTGTGGAAACTTGGGTTCACATTGGAAAAAATTGGGGTTTATAATTGGCACGAAAAATTGGGGTTTCTAGTAGACTTAGCTGCAATGGAGGCATAGGTTCAAGTGCAAACTTGGAGATTGCATATTTTGTTGATTTTGGGGGGGACAAAAATGACCTAAGGTGGGGAAGGATGTAAGGCCTTTGAATAAAAGGGTGTGGATACCTTCACCCAACTCTTCAAGGATATGGAATTTGGGGTTTTGTTGGCACCCATGTTGGGAAAGTGGATGCCTTGGGCATCCAAACATGCTAAGTGGCTTTCCTAAGTATGAGGCAACCAAGAGATTGGAGAACATCGGCATGACGAACGCACTAAGGTTGGGTACAATATTCCTAAGGGGCATGACGACTAAACATCTCATGGGTGTCTTTGGGTGATTGGTTGTGTAAAGGGACACACCGATTTGTTTGGGAAACCAAGTTTGTAAAGGGTCTTGATGATTCTTTTGGGAGATGGGGTCGGTGAAGGGGTGTGTAGATTCATTTGGACACATGGGTTCATGAACGGGAACGACACCCCCAAAGGATGCGATGGTTCATGATGAAAACCTTTGGAGAGCCTTGTTATGGGAAAATCCCCTTGCGGATGGGTGAATATCCCCTTGGACTCTAGACCCCTATACCAAGACAGAAAAGTGAAAATGGACACTAACATTCCTTTGAATCTAACTAAAAAATCAGAAAGAGAAGGAGAAGGAAGAAAGTGTGGTGCACCTTATTCTGATGTTTGTCCTCACTACTCCAACTTGAGCTTGATATCCTAGATCCTTAGCACCATTTGACACCTGCAATGCAATGGACAACAAAACAAAGAACCCCTACTCTACTCTATAATATTATTCCAATCAAATCCATCTATAAGACAAACATATGTAAAAAGAAATAGGTTATAAGGAAATAGGCCAAGAAATATATTAATGAGAACTCTGAAAAAAATACTTACAGACTGTAGATGCAATTGCAATAGTGTAATATACCAGATATAAAAAGTATGCAGAATAGAAATAAAATGATAGAAATGGTAGGATAACAGTAATATAACCAGCATAATCTCCACAATAACATAGAAATGATATAAGAACAACAACATAAATAGCACTTTGATTCAGAAAGCAATGTTCACGGGCCGCTTCGAGGGGGCAACCTCCAGTCAAGCAGCGCTATGTTACAATAATCTCCAAGCTAGGGTTTTCATACCCTCGACCCTTATTTATACTAAATATGTCTATCTAGAGAAGCATCTAGAGGAAGATCCTTCTAGAAGCGGAAGCTTCTATTAGTTCTTCTTACATCCGCCTTATTCTATTTTATTGAAAGGCCTTATTAATATTGACCTTTATTACATCTGAATATATTGCTCTACCTATGTGCGGGTTAGGACCCTAACATGTCCGCCCCCTTAAAAACAGCCTTGTCCTCAAGGCTTGATATGTGGAAACTGTTGTAAAATGGTAGTTGGTTCCCAAGTGGCATCTACTGGAGTTGTATCTTTCCACTAGACTAGCACTTCCTTGATGGTTCTCTGATGTAGGAGATGCTCACGTTGGTCCAAAACTGCTTCTGGCTGTAGCCAAATGGATCCTTCTTGAGCTAACTTGAGAAGGTTGGTTTGAATTTGGCACCTAGTTCCAATCACCTTCTTTATGCATGGAACATGAAAAACAGGATGTAGCTTCGAATGAATGGGCAGAGCTAACTAATAGGAAACTTATCCCATGCACTTGATAACTGTATAAGGACCATAAAATTTGGGCGCTAGCTTATGACAATGCTTGGCCTTGAGGGAAGTTTGCTTGTATGGTTGTAGTCGCAGAAACACTTGATCCCCTTCTACAATTGGCATTCAGAGCGACCTTGATCTGCTTGTTTCTTCATGTGATTTTGTGCCATGACCAAGTTTTCTTTGAGGGTATGGAGAATATCCTCTCGAAGTGTAAGTGTTTGGTCAACCACCTGGACCTTCGAGGTACCCAGTAAGTATGAGAGAACTGAAGGTGGATTCTATCCATATACCACCTCAAAAGGAGTCATGTGTGTAGCTGTATGGTAGAAAGTGTTGTACCACCATTCAGCTAGGGGTAACCATTGAGCCCATTGATTTTTATTTTCAGAGGCAAAACACCTCAGATATGTTTCCAAACACTTGTTGACAACTTTCGTTTGACCATTAGTCTGGGGATGATAAGTTGTGCTAAGATGCAATTGGGTGCCCTGTAGCTTGAACATTTCTTGCCAAAAATTGCTTGTGAAAGTTGGGCCATGATAAAAAACAATAGAATGTGGCATGCCATGAAGCTTGAAGACCTGGTCCATGAAAATTTGAACCACCGTGGATGCAGTAAATGGGTGTTGAAGAGCAAATAAATGAGCATACTTGGAAAGGCGATCCACAATCACCATTATGACTGATTTATTTCCCGATTTGGGTAAGCCGGTAATAAAGTCCATAGAGATATCCTTCCAAATAGCAGGTGGAATCAGAAGCGGTTGTAGTGTACCCGAAGATTTGATTGTTTATCTCTTGTTGCATTGACACACATTACATTCAGCGACAAAATTAGGGATGTATTGTTTCATACCATCCCAAAAAAAAGAATGTTTGACCCTGTCATAGGTTTTGGTGAACCCAGAGTTCCCCGTTGTGGGTGTAGCATGAAGCTTAGAAAGTACCGTGGATTTAATCTTTGATTGTTTACTTAAATACAAATGGCCTTTGTATTGAAGCTCATCCTAGAGCCAAGAGTACCCTGGGGGAGCTGGAGCATTGGTCTGCAATTGCTAGATCAGATGCAAACTTTTGGGATCTTGTAGCCATTCCTGGAGAAAAGCTTGGAGCCAATCTAGTACAATGAAGGAAAGAGAAAAATGGATCCTTCTTCTTCATATTTTCGGGACAGTGCATCCACCACCACATTGTCTTTGCCTTTCTTGTAAATGATCTCATAATCATATCCAAAGAGCTTAGTCACCCATTTTTGTTACTCCGAGGAGGAAATGCATTGTTCCAAAAAGTACTTGAGGCTTTGATGGTTTGTCTTAATTTGGAAACGTTGTCCCAAGAGATAAGGGCGCCACAGATCAATGGCATGCAGAATAGCCAACATTTCCTTTTCATAGATGGGTTTGCCCAGATTCCTTTCAGATAGTTGATTGTTGGTGAAGGCCAAAGGTCGACCCTCTTGCATAAGGACAACACTGATTACTTTCCCTAAGGCATCACATTCCAACACAAAGGTCTTTGTGAAACCAGGAAGGGCCAGAACCGGAGTGGTTCACATGGCCATCTTCAAGGTTTGGAAATCTTGAGTAATGGCCGGAGTCCAAGCGAAAGAGTTATTTTTTAGGAGAGCAGTGAGAGTGTTACAATCTTTCCATAATTCTTAACAAACTCGCGAGAATACCCTGTTAAGCCCAGAAATCCATGCAATATTTTGAGAGTCTTTGGGTGTGGCCAATCTTGCATAGATTCAATCTTTTTCAGATCCACCCTGACGCCATCCTTGCCAACCAGATGACCCAAGTATTCTACTTATGAGGCACCAAAATCAAATTTAGATTATTTCAGGAAAAGTTGGTGTTGAGAGAGTAGATGGAGAACTCGATCCACATGAGTAAGATGGTCTGTCCAGGTTTTTCTATAGATGAGGATATCATCAAAGAAAACTAAGACAAAATGATGGAGAAAGGGACGAATGACATGATTCATGAGGCTTTGGAAGGTGGAGGGGGCATTAAACAAGCCAAAGGGCATGTCCAAAAACTCATAGTGGCCCTCATGAGTTTGAAAGACCGTCTTGGGAATGTCTGCCTCTTTCATACGTATCTAGTGATATCTCGAGCGAAGATCAGGTTTAGTAAAGAATTGGGCGCCACTCAATTCATCCAGGAGGTCATCAATGACAGGAATGGAAAATTTGTCTTTAATGGTCAGTTTGTTGAGGGCACAAAAGTCAGGACACATTCTCCAAGAACCTTCTTTCTTTAGGACCATGACTACAGGAGAAGAGAAAGGGCTCGTAATTGGGTGGATAATGCCTGCATTAAGGAGTTCCTGGACCATTTTCTCAATTTCATTTTTTTGTGAAAAGGGGTGGCGATACGGACGGATATTGGGAGGAAGGCTTCCAGGTACAAGGGGAATGGAATGATCATGAACACCACGGGAAGGAGGGAGTCCTTGGGGAGTGGAAAATACCATTTGATGTTTAGAAAGGAGGGCTTGGAGGTCTTGCAGCACTAGGGGTGTCTCTGTTGCTTGTATGGCATGGAGTTGGGCAATGACACCAGAATGACCTTTTTTGAGAATATTTTCCATGCGATGGGAACTAATGACCTCAGGTGAACCAACAGTGATGCCTTGGAATTTATATTGGTGGCCTTCCTTGTCAAATTTCATGGTTAATTCCTTAAAATCCATGAGAATGGGACCCAAAGTCCTTATCTAATCTTCACCCAACACAATGTCACAACCGCCCATGTCTATAGAAAACATATGGGATTTTAAGTGGTAGTCATATATTTGGAGATGCACATTTTCACAATGCCCTCCACATTTCATGGAACCACCATTGACAATCAATATTTGGAAATTGTTGACAGCATGGATGTAGTAATGAATTTATTGGGCAATACGGCGATGAATAAAATTATGGGTGCTTCCACTATCAACCAGAATTATGACCTTTTGATGCTTGATGTAACTGATTAACTTGAGGGTTTGGTCGGCGGAGAAGCCAGTGAGAGAATTGAGGGAAATGATCAGTTCCACTTTTAGAGGTTTAGAGGGAGGGGTTATGTCAGTGATTTCAGGTGACTCAAACACAAGGGGAGTTTCAACATCCTCTTCCGAAATATCCTCAAAGATGGCCATAAAAATCTTTTGTTCCTAACACTTGTGGCTCAGGAAATATTTGTCATCACAATTATACCAAAGGCCTTTGAGTTGGCATTCATCCATTTCAGCCCTGGTCAATTTTTGGATCTTTAATGGGGCAGAGGGAGTAGTGGGATTTACGGGTTTAGGGAGAGGGATAAAGGAGGTTTTACGGTTTTGAGAGGATACAACCCATTGTGATTCTTTAGCTTTTTTAGTAGCCTCCACCCAACTCGAAGGTCGAGCCATGAGGACATGGGCCTGAATCTCATCCTTAAGGCCACTGATAAAACACTCTCGAAAGAAAGCATCAGGCATGCCCTCTTTTGGAAAATCCAAGCGCTCAAAGGTAGCTATGAAGTCTTCTACTGTTCCTGATTGTTTCAACTTTGTCAAATGGCCCAAATGGTTGGTGTCAGTGTCAAAGCATTGATAAAGCTCAGTCACAAATTGGGTCCAATCAATATACCCTTGATGATAAGTTTTTCTCCATTGCCACCATTGCCAACGTTCTTGATCTAGATGGAGAACACCATAACGAAGTTTGGCCAAGTCATCTGTAATGCCGTATAAAGAGAAATAATGTTCCAAATGGGTTACCCAACCAGTGGGGTCCGAGCCAACAAATTTGGTCACATCCACCCATGGAAGGCATAGGTCACGTTGAAAGTGATGGTGCTGAAAGGTATGGGAATGGGGAATGTTCACCTTCAGTATTTGGAGGTGCGTCAGAGAAAGGGTCATATGTAGGGATCTTCAGTTTGGTGAAGAGTGATGCAAAGACAGATTCAAGTTGGGTGGTCAGTTCTTGTTTGACTTCCTCCATTGAGGACTGCATGGTTGTATTGATGGATGTATCGATGGAGGCAACGGTGGCACTGAGTTGTTTCACTTCTTTTTGGGTCTCGAGGAAACCAGATTGCAAGGTGTTGAAGCAAGCTTCCAGGTCTTGGCTACAGGTATGGGCCATGAGGATGGGTGAACTGAAAAGGGGCAGGTGGGGTCAAAAATTTTGATAAAAAATGATATTGATGAATTTGATAAGGGAGAAGAGATGGATCCAATGGAATAGGTCTCAAATAATGGTGAAAAAAATTCCAAACTTGGTTTTGTTTTTTTTGTTTTGTTTTTTGTTTTTTTTAGTTTTGTTTTTTACACTTGCGGAGGTATACTCTGGTCTGATGAATATTTCAGTGATGAAATACCCAAATTCTTAACCAGTAAGAAAAGTGTAGTGATTTGGAAACCCGAACATAGTTGCGGGGCAACAGATCTTGTCTGTTTTAATTTGTTTATGTTTATGTCCCCCAAGGGTTAGGTATTGAAGGGTTCTACAGACAAGGGTTTTCCCTGTGCTATAGCTCTCTGATATACGTGTGGGGTCCAACAATAGTACTCGGCCCAATATCTCAAGGCACTAACTAAGGAGGATAGGCCGTACCCTTAGTTGTACTACCCGACTACCCAGGTACTAGAGAGTATCTTCCCGAGTGTTGTTCTCGGTGGCACTATAGAAATCAAGCGGCCGATCGATTTATCTAAAGAGGGTTTCATGAAATCTAGGCCGATTCCGTACACAGGTGTTGTCTGATGCGCTATCACTCAAAGGGGTACCAACAAGGGTTACAAGGGTGGCCAACAGATGTGCGCTTAAGAACCACTTGTATTTCCTGCATGTATGAATCCCTCAACCGTGAGTTTATGTGCATAATGACAGATCTTTGTGGCTTAAAGATGCTAGAATACATCTCTACCATGGAAAAAAAAAATCCCACAATTTCTGCCAAGGAAAGTGCTCTGATACCACTTGTAATATACCAGATATAAAAAGTATGCAGAACAGAAATAAAATGCTAGAAATGGCAGGATAACAGTAATATAACTAGCATAATATCTTCCATAACAAAAAGATAACAAAAATATTCCTCAAGTCCTCCTCGTCCATCCCTTTCATAAAGCTCTCAAAATCATAGGTTTGATATCCTAAATATTTCTCCCAAGACCATAGGTTTGATACCTCAAATCTCCACCCCCTTCTCCATGGAAATCCCTCATTATATAGGATTAGGAGGCTTAACCACCATGGAGAGGATCACTCATAAGATCCACTAAAAAGGGATCTAAAATATCTTTAGGGAGAAAATATTTCTTAAGGGATTTAGGGAGGAAATATCTCTCAAGTATTTTAAGGACGAAATATTTCATCCATCCATGAGATCCTCCACCTTCCCTAAAAAATAGGAAACCAAATGTGAGGTGGATTCTCACACTTAATTAATTTATTTTTCATGAATATTAATGATAATTCATGTGTACTTGGTATTTTTTCCTTCATGTAATATATCCCTCCTCCACATTAACTAGGGATTGTGACATAGGTTATTATGTGGTGTCGAGGTGTATGAGACACTTATATGAGACTTACTACACGTAGGGCGAGGTACCTAGGTGTGTTAATTTCATGTGTAACAACATTCCCCCTAAACTGTAAGGTCAGAAGAGAGAATGATAGCCAAAACACTTTACAAATCTTTACAAATCCTCCTGTCCATAGGGGGATTTTCCCATAACAGAAATTGGCAAATCTAAACCCCTATACAAAGACAGAAAAGTGCAAATGGACACTAAAAATCCTTTGAATATAACTAACTAATTAGAAATATAAGGAGAAGGAATAAAGTGTGATGCACCTTATTCTGATGTTTTTCCTCACAACTCCAACTTGAGATTGATCTCTAAGCTCCTTATCATTGTTTGACACCTACAATGCAATGGATAGAAAGACAAAGAACTCCTACTCTACTCTATAATATTAATCTAATCAAATCCATATATAAGAAAACAATATGTAAAGAGACATAGGTTAGAAGGAAATAAGCCAAGCAATATATTAAAGATAACTCTTAAAGAAATACTTACAGACTGTAGATGCAGTTGCAACAGCTTCCCCAGGTCCTCCTCGTCCATTGCTTGCACAAAGCTCCCAAAATCATAGTTTTGATATCCTAATTATTTCTCCCAAGACCATAGGTTTGATACCTCAAATATACACCCCCTTCTCCATGGATATCCCTCATTATATAGGATTAGGAGGCTTAACCACCATGGAGAGGATCACTCATCAGATACACTAAAAAGGGATCTGAATGATATTTAGGGAGAAAATATCTCTTAAGGATTTTAGGGAGGGAATATCTCTCAAGGACTTTAAGGAGGAAATATTTCACCCATCCATGATGTTGGTCCTAAGGTCTACACCTGACTGCTAAAGGGAAAAACTAGGCCACCTATCAGTTTGGAATGATTATTCTTTAATGCGTTAGTTTTGTTGGTAAGCTTAAGGACATGTTTTCAAAGATGGTACTTTGGCAGGGCAGGACACGTAGTGTAAAAGTAGGTTCTCATTTTCTAATGGTATGGGTATTAAATGACAATTGAGGGTATGAAAAGACACACACATACAAAAACAACAAGCAATGAAATGAACCACTTGTTGTGCAGAAACTAAGGCTTAAGATAATATCTCAAGACCTGGACAAATATCTAGATGCAAATCATTCAACAAGTTGCAAAATAGTGGATCTTTCACTGAAAAATAGTTGTATAACAAGTTGCATAACCAAAAAAAGATAAATTAAAACAATAGTTGAAATAATAAGGAAATGTACATTGCATACATCACAAAATCTGCATTCAAGATAAGAATCAACACATAAATATTTGAGTAAGAAACACAATTGTCATCAACATATATTCACTAGGTAGAAAATTTACAGTTAACTAAGTAGGTCCAATCCTTCTCCTGCTTCTACTTTCCATATGAAAACTCCCAACCCCTAAAACATACAAAGACTGCATATTTAACAGAGTTGCAAAGGTTCGCGTCCATCTGGGACTGAGACCTAACTTCAGATAACAATTTGAAGAACAAATCATTAACTTAAATAAAAAATTGCATGGAGTAAAACAATGTGTGCTTCACACTGGACTTAATAAAAAAGAGTGGTTCTTATCACACACAGAAGTCCACTTATTAATTCAACCTAAAGAATTATGGAAGTGAGCAACTGAAACTGCTATTGTCTCTAAGACTGAACTAATGCATGTGTTGGATGAACTGTAATTGGCAGAAAAATTAGGAGTGACAGAACAGGGTTCCATGTCGAGTAATGGAATGCATGCGAGCTATTTGAGGCCTCTGGAGGATAACTAGTTATCCATGCATATATTTTCATTATATGATCAAGGAAGATGTAGTATTATGAAGTGTTCCAGAACTAATGATCCTCAACTTGGGATGATCTCCATGCTCTCTGTCTGTAACAGATATTTTAGCGGCTAAGTGCATTCCATTTTGACCCATAAACTACCATTTGTGCTTGGAAAACTTCACTTTTTTCAACCAATAGGTCATTAGGGAAGACGTTATTGGTTGCGATCAGGAGGACGTGGAGGCAATTGACTAATAGGGGATGACATGAGCGGATTTGTATTACATGGAGGTGAGTGGAGGTGACGTGGTGAACTGATGTCATATAAGGACGTGATTTCGGGAATTGTCGAGGGTGGTTTGGGTCCACACTGCTTTTGGGCCCGAAATCCCCTCTAAGCTGCCACATATCTCCCCCATGACACCATGGTTTATATTTCATCCTGCTCAAGGAATTTAATGCCTGATCATGTTGAGGTGTCCAAATGAACCATGGACATTGATATGGTCGCGACTTGTGATTTGGGCATAAGGTTGATAGGTGGCAAGTGGTGAGAGGAGGATTAGATGTGGAAAGGTGGATGGTATCAGGCGTTGGAAGACAGGTGCAATGTAATGAAAGGAAAGAGATATACGTCAGAGGTGATGGGAGTGTGAGTGGAGGAAAAGTGTCATGTAGTGACAGGGGCGGTAGTAGTGAGTGGAGGACAGATGGTGCACGGTGAGATGGGTGGTATCGGGAGGCAATCTGACAAGATTTCGAAGGTGGGGTAGGTGGTAATTAGTTTGGAGAGGGGGAGTCTGAAATCCTGAGGAGACGTCGCGCTAGGTAGGGCCCGTGGTGGGGAAACCAATTTTTCAGACCCCCTTACTATTAAAGGTATAAATTTAGGGGTGGGGCCAAAATCATGAGGAGACACCACGTTAGGTAGGGCCCGCGGTGGGGAAACCACTTTTCTAGACCCCCCCCCCCCCTTTACCGTTAAAGGTAGAAAAGTTGAGGGGGTCTGAAATCATGTGAGGACCGTTGATATGGAGGATGGGGGTGTCTCTTATAGGGATTAGCGTGGGAGTTAGGAACTCCGCAAAAAAAAGTCTTTTCTCCACATTATGGAACCCCGAATGCCATGGGAACCATCGATCTCGCATTAACACCAGATATTCAACGTCGATCATGTTAGCTTGATGTTTGTGTGTATTTTGAGACTGACATGGTCTGCTCTGATTGGATTCTATCTTCTACAGAATCTTATTGAGCTTTTAATGGATTTTTCGAACATGGATATCTCCTACGCACGCACAAAAGACTCGGTGGACCTGCTCTATGCTTTATTAGTGGAAAATATGATGATGAGTATTCCAAACTCAAACCATAACACATGACCTATTTCAAGAAAACAAAATGATGGTGAAAATATGCAAAGACAGACGGGGGTCTTGAAAAATAAAAAATGGGGAATGGGCTAACCAAGCAACAATAAATATCGACATTGATGGATGGATAGGGTGAGAGATAGAAGAGGGCAGGGGTGCAGACCTAGGTAACAAAATTGGCTCCAACTAGGGATAGATCATCCTTGTGAGATGTTGAGAACTGTAGATCAGTGCCTTAGTATTAAAAAACTTCTCTTACCTTCCATTAATTACCTCTGTTTTGTATGCTAGCCCTGTGTTATCTACTATTGTACCTCATCCATGCATTTTATTGAATTAAAAATTGAAACTACACCCCAGTGCCTGTGTTGGTCTATGGAGTCTTTATTCGCATACAACTACTTGATCAAAAACAAAAGGAAGTCATCTATGGTATAAGAGGTACCTACCTCATCCTTAAACAAAATAGTGTTTCAGGAAGCACCTATTTACTGGGCCTCCAAAGATATCTAGATCGCTTAGGTTGTGCAAGATAAATGTATTATTGTCTAGAACTTAAGCCACCTTAAAGGGGCCAAACCATAGGTTGTCAAATTTACCATTCTTGGACTTGTCATCCCTTCTGGGATCCCACCTTAATACTAGGTTTTCTTGGTTTGAAAGATCTCCTTCTTGGTTTTCTTGTCAAAGATTGACTTGATATTGTTCTGATATGATTCTGTCCTATGCTCCAGTGCTTCTCTTCTTTGCTGAACTTCTAAAATTTGGAAGATTCTCCTTTGGATGTCATTGGGCTCTTCAATCTCTTCCTATAATAATTTTAGGACTGGTATACCAAGATGAGTGGGAAAAACAACGTCTATGCCATAAACAAGATGAAATGGTGAGGTTCCCAAAGACTTCTTGGTGCTGATTATCTCAACCCATAAAGCATACTTGAGTTTAGAATCCCAGGATTTCTTGTTTTCAGTCAACAACGTTTTAATGATCCTGATGAGATTCTTGTTTGATGATTCTGCCAGGCTATTTCCTTGAGGGTAATAGGGTGTGGAATGTGTCAAGTAAACATTATGAATACCACACAAGTCAATCATGGCTTTGGAATTGAATGCTTGGGCATTTTCTGTTACAAGGTTGTTGGGGAAACCAAATCTAGAAAAGATATTAGTTTCCATGAAATTGATGATCACTTTTTCAGTGGCATTCCTGGTGGGCACAACCTCAATCCACTTGGTGAAGTAATAGGTGGCAGTGAGGATCCACTTGTCCTGTCCACTGGAGGGTGGATTTATCTCTCCTATGAAGTCTAACCCCCATTTCTGAAATGGATCACTGGTAGTGATAAGTTTTAGGGGTAATGATAGTAACTTCTATTTTCCTGCAAATATTTGACACTTGGTGTAGGCCCTGACAATAACAAATACATCAAAGAAAAGGGTGGGCCAGTAGTACCCTTCCCTTAGGATTTTGAGAGTTGTGGCCTTCCAATGTTGGTTCCCTCCCTACACTCCTCTATGCATTTCTGCTGTGACTTGTTTGGCTTCATTTTCATCAAGGCATTTTAATAGGATGCCAGCAGGATCCCTCAAATACAATCTCTGGTTTTAAATGCAAAATTTGATAGCCTTCAACTTGAGAGACCTAGCCTTTTTATTGTTCACATCTGGTGGACATTCAAAATGTTGCAAAAACTAAATGATGATTTTATACCAAGGTGAAGAGGAGTAGTTTCAAAATACCTGTAAGTTTTCCCATCCAGGCTGTCTGATGGGTGCATCTAATTGGGTGAATATTTGGTGCAATTCTAGAACCTTACAATTTGATTCTGATAGAAATGTTTCTAGTCCTTTTCCCTTGATCAGCTTGGTGGGATTTATGTGCAATTCATACTCCAACATTTTGACAATCCATTTTCCTCTTTTTCCCTCACTGTCTGGATGAACCAGAATCTCTTTGACACTATTGCTAGGAACAAAGGTTGTTATGCTAGATTGTAGCACATAAACCCTGAAGGATTTGAGTGCTTTGACCAGTGCATAGGCCTGCTTCTCTATTATATCATACTTCATCTCAACATCTCAGAGGGATCTACTAAAAAAGGTTATTGGATGCTCATGCCCTTCTTCATTTTTCTACAGCAGTACATCAACAATGGTTTCCTCTGAAGCAAAGGAGAAGATGAAGAAATATTTGGTGTAGTTGGGGCTGGCTAATATAGGGGATTCAACTAAAGCCTGCTTGATCCTTTGGAATTCTGATTTTTCCTCTAGTGACCATTTTATCACATCATCTTTCTTCAACATGTTAGTAATAGGCTTCAAAATTTCAGCAAAATTTGGCACAAAATGTCAAAGGAAGTTTATCTTACCAATAAAATATTGGACAACCTTTTTATTTCTGGGGATATTAATCTCTTGAATGGCACAAACCCTATTTGGATCAATTTTTATACCTCTTGCTAATATGATGTGGCCCAGGATCTTTCCTTATGGCATGGAAAAGTGAAACTTCCTAGGATTTAGGGATATTCCATACCTCTTGCATTTCTTAGAAACCTACTCCAAATGATGCAAATGTTTCTCATCCGACTTGGATAAAATGGTTATGTCATCCAAGTAAATGACCATAAATCTGTCTTTTCCCCCAAAAAAAACTATGTCCATGGCCCTTTGAAAAGTAGCCCCTGCATTCATCAACACAAAGGGCATCTTGTCATACATGAATGTTCCCCATGGGGTGGTGAATGTTGTTTTTTTCTTTATCCTCTTCACAAATTGCTATTTGGTTATAACCAAAGTATCCATCTAAATGGGAAATTATTTTTTCACCTACCACCCTCTATAAAATATGGTCCATCTTTGGGAGGGGGTAATTTTCCTTCATAGAACACTTGTTGATATTTCTGAAATCAATGCACAAGCATATCTCCCCATTTTTCTTCCTTATAGGTACTAGGTTGGCCACCAAGTTTGAGTACCTCAATGGTACAATAATCTTGGCATCCAACATTATTTTCATCCCTTTCTCAATTATGGACATTAACATGGGATTAAATTTCTGAATCATCTCTCTGAATGGCTTGGAGCCAGCCTTTAGAGGGATCTTATGTTGGATGATGTCAGTGTCAAATGTATTCAGATATTTATAGGACCATGCAAAAATATCAGCAAACTTTTTTATGAGATTGACAGACCATTCAAAAATATCAGCAAACTTTTTTATGAGATTGACATACCTACCCTTTTGTTCTGCAACTATTTCTTTGGATAGCTTGATGATCTTGGGATTCTCAGTGGTCCCAATATTGCAATCTATTATCTCTTCTTCTTGATTCTTCATGGAAACTCCTTTGTAAACATCATTACTGTCAAACAACTTTTCCAATGGCACTAGTCCTCTTGGAATATGATTGGTTTTCAGCTCCACAATATCATGACCAAGTATTGTCTTTAGTAGATGAGATGCTTGTTGATCTTCCAATTCCTCCTTTTCACCTTGTTGACTTTCTTGATCAATTGAGATATTGGAGAATTCATCATTGGTGTGTAGAAATCTTTGCAGCTCTAGATAATCACTAAAGACTTTCTAGTGATTTATGTTGTCTGGTATGGCGGTTCTATGTCTGATTTCTACCTGATATTTAATATTTGTGCCAATGGGAGACCTGAAAGTGATGGAAGCTAAGGCCAGAGAATTTGCCTTCTGATTTTGTTCTCTGGGAATGAAAGAAAAATAAAATGCTAGAAATAAACTATCGATCAAATCCCATACCTCGTTCTTATATTTCTTGAGCCTCAATTGCTTATCTTGATATATGTTCCTTGCTTGATTGATGATCAACTCAAAATCACCAAAAAATGCTAGACAGTCAATGGCCATGTCTTTGGCAGCCCTCAATCCCAGTACTAGAGCTTCATATTAATCTATATTATTAGTAGTTTCAAATTCCAGCTTATAAGAGAGTGTGATTACCTCTTTTGTAGGGGAAATGAGGATTATACCTACACCATATCCTTCCTTTGATGAAGAGTCATTGAAATACATATTCCATACTTTGTTTTGTTGACCTATCAGTGACTGATATTTGCATTTGCTAACTGATATTTCAGGTTCATCATCATTTAAATGAAATACATATGAGACAATATCATCCTCAACAACATAAATTGGGTGACTGCTTGGGTTTTGATGGTCACTGACAATGTAGGCTAATATTACCTCTCTGTATAGCCTTCTATGTTATCCTCAAAACACTTGGGTGGTGGCATAAGTGAGGTCCATTTGCAATGATCCCCCAACCTTCTTATCCCAGGTTTTGGATAAGAGCATACCAAACTTTGGGGAAATGTCAGCCACCACAATGTCCATCACTACACTCTTCATGGGTAATTGTGCCAAAGAAACCACCATATCCGTTATCAGTCCAAGACATTTTAATTTCTTAGAATCAAAGGAGTATAGGTCCTGGTAAGGTTTGGTGAGCTCCAGGCCTAGCTCTTCCATAACAACTTTGGGCATGACATTGTGAGAGGATCCTGAGTCCATAAGATAGTTGTGCAGGATCTTATCATGAACATTCAAAGATATATAGAATGGATGAGAAGCATCAAATCCATCCTCAATGTCTGGAACCACAGTAATGGTTGGGTTTTCATCCTCAAAACTTATTGCATCAGAGGATACACTAAGAGAAGTTGGATGTAGAAATTTCATGATAGACTTTTTGAAAGGTTCATTATTCATCAATTATGTCAAAGGAATAGGGATTTTGATCTTGGTAAAGTCATTTTCTAGGCTGAAAGAGGCTTGTGGCCTATCAAATTCCTTTATTTTAGGGGCTTCATCTTTAGATGAGGGAGGTGGCTGATTTTTAGATGACATACCTTTACTTGGGTTTGTATTAGGAGGGAATTCAACTTGTTTGTTTTTATCAAAGGTAGTGGCTTTTGGAGCCCCTGCTCTCATCCTCAAATCATATTTCTTTTGGGGTTGGCCTTGAATAACTCCATCTTCCCCTGTCTGATTGTCAAACCAATTTGATAGTTGTACTACCTCATCTTCTTGTTGTGTTAAATGGATGGTATGGTAATCTATTTCATTGAAAAGCACATAATTATCATTCACAACATCATTGTTTGCATCCATCTCCTCAGTCTAATTGTTTTGAAAAGGAGGCACTACCCTTTGATCATCAACATTTCTCCTTTCTCTCTACATTATTTGAGGGGCATCATTAGGCCTTCTAAACTGATTTTGATTTCTATTACCAACCCCTTGAAAATATTTGTTTGGATGTTTAGATTCCCACTTCATCTTAGCTATTTCAGAATTCAAATCCTTCAAATTTTTGGTCATTTCATCAAGTTTTGGATCAGATGTGGCTGAGTTAGAGGAGGGATGTGAATCCTCTCTTTTTTTTTCTTATCTTTATCAGATATGGTCTTTAATTTGTCTGACGACAAATATTATATTCAACCTCAATGAATTCTTCCTGCATGGATAGTAGTGTGGTTGATCTTATCTCTCTCGGTAGGAGGTAGAAATCTTCATCAAATTCATTGGCATAAGTGATCTTGGCAGAGGCTTCAGTTGGTTTGATCTCATCTAGGATTCTACCATACATCTTATTGAATATTTTGGTGAAATATAAAATAGATTCACCATTATTTCTCTTTAGGGCACCAAACTTGGTGATGTAGTAGAGGTAATATCTCTTATCTTCCCATTTATTTATGAAATTTTCATCGAGCACCTCAATACATGCAATGGGGGGTAGAGGAAGACCCCTGAACCACTTTCATACTTCCCCATATAGACTCTGTACAAAAACCTCATCCACATATCTGCGTAATCAATGTTAAAGTTGTCTGCAAAGCTATAGAAGGATACCAGATGTTCCTTAGCAGTTACATCACCTTCCCCATTATATCTTGGTAAATATTTCATGTAATTTTTGGTTGGGAGGGCATGTAAGCCTACATGAATAACTACAGGTGCATATCTGGCAGCAATTATGATATCCATCCTGCTAACAGCCATGGATTGAATAATAGGAATCTAAATATTTATGGGAGATACACGGGTGGATGAAGGATTGGATGTTGAAGTGGAAATGGGAGTTGGAGATTTCTGAGCTTCTTTGGAATTATGATTCTTGGGGCTAGCAAATTCAAGTTTCTTGTGATGATGATTAGATGTATTCTCTTGGTGTGTAGTTTTACCCTTGAGGGAGGAAGTATATATCTGAGCTACAATGGATTTTCTTAGTTGTCTTTCTGGCTCAGAGACTATTGTATCCTTCTAGGGGTTATAATGAGCCTTCCTGGATTTGTTTTCTTCAGATTTGGATCTGTTGAATCCTTTTTTGGGCGCCAATATTCCTTCTTTATATTTCACTCAGTGGAGTCGCCAAGTGAAATATGGTAGTCTATCTGTGTCTGAACTTTGTTAACCATCAAAGGTTGGAGAAAATCAATGTCATTCTCCTACGAAAAGATATTTCATTACTCTGCTCCCCAACAACGATGCCAAAAGATGTTGGTCCTAAGGTCTGCACTTGACTGCTAAACGGAAAATCTAGGCCACCTATCAGTTTGGAATGATTATTCTTTAATACGTCAGTTTTTTTGGTAAGCTTAAGGATAGGTCTTCAAATATAGTACTCTGGTAGGGTAGGACACACAGTGTAAAAGTAGGTTCTCCTTTGCTAATGGTATGGGTATTAAATGATAATTGAGGGTATGAAAAAACACACACAAGCATCAACAACAAGCAATTCAATGAACCACTTGTTGCGCGGAAACTAAGACTTAAGATAATATCTCAAGACCTAGACAAATATCTAGATGCAAATCATTCAACAGGTTGAAAAATAGTGTATCTTTCACTGAAAAATAGTTGTATAACAGGTTGTATAAACAACAAAATATAAACTAAAACAATAGTTGAAATAATAAGGAAATATACATTGCACACATCACAAAATTTGCATTCAAGATAAGAATCAACACATAAAGATTTGACTAAGAAACACAACTCTCATCAACATATATTCACTAAGTATAAAACTTTGCAGTTAGCTAAGAAGGTCTAATCCTTCTTTTGCCTCGAATTTCCTTTCGAAAACTCCCAACCCCTAAAACATACAAAGACTCCATATTTAACAGAGTTGCAAAGGTTCTCATCCATCTGGGACTAGGACATAACTATGGATAACTAATTGTAGAACAAACCATTAACATAACTAAAACATTGCATGGATTACAACAATGTGCGCTTCACACTAGACTTAATCAAAAATAGTGGTTCTTATCACACACAAAAGACCACTTATTAATTCAACCTAAATAATTTTGGAACTGAACAACTGAAACTGCTACTATCTCTGAGACTGAATTGATGCATGCACTGGATGAACTATAATTGGCAGAAAAAATTAGGAGTGACAGAACATGGTTTCGTGTCGACTAACGGCATGCCTATGAGCTATTTGCGGCCTCTAGAGGATAACTGGTTGTCTATGCATATATTTTCATTATATGCTCAAGGAAGAGGTAGTCTTCTAAAGTGTTTCGGAACTAATGATCCTTGACCTGGGATGATCTTCATGCTCTCTGTATGTAACAAAGCTTTTGGTAGCTAAGCACATTCCATTTTGACCCGTCAGCTTCCATCTGTACTTGAATAACTTCACTGTTGTCGACCAATCAGTCATTGGGGAAGATGTGATTGGTTGTGAGCTAGAGGATGTGGAGGAAATTGACCAATAGGGGATGACATGAGAGGATTTGTATTACGTGGAGGTGATTGGAGGTGATGTGGTGACCTGACATCATATAAGCACGTGATTTCAAGAGCTGTCGAGGGTGGTTTGGTTCCACACCGCTTTTGGGTCCGAAATCCCCTCTAAGATGCCACGTAGCTCCCCCATGACACCATGGTTTAGATTTAAGCCCACTCGAGGAATTTAACGCCCGAGCATGTTGCGGCATCTAAATTAATCATGGTCATCGATATGGTCACAATATGTGATCTTGGATGAAGTTTGATCATTGGTGTGTGGTGAGAGGAGGATTAGATGTGAAAAGGTGGACGGTATCAAGTGTTGGAAGACATGTGAAATGTAATGAAAGGAGAGAGAGATATGCAAGAGGTGATGGGAGTGTGAGTGGAGGACATGTGTCATGTAGTGACATGAGCGGTAGTAGTGAGTGGAGGACAGATGGCGTGCAGTGAGAGGAGCGATATCGGAAGGAAATCTAACA
>ML794855.1:201437-235866 GCA_009831015.1 Picea engelmannii | reverse complement strand
AAACCACTTTTCTGAACCCCCCCCTTACCGTTAAAGGTAGAAAGGTCGGGGGGTCTGAAATCTTGTGAGGACCGTTGATCTAGAGGATGGGGGCATCGTCGATAGGGATTAGCGCAGGAGTTAGGCACTCCATGACAAAAAGTATTTTCTCCGCATTATGGAACCCCGAATGCTACGGGAGCCATCGATCTTGGATTAACGCTGGATCTTCACCGTTGATCATGTGAACTTCATGTTTTCATGTATTTTGAATGTGACATGGTCTTCTTTGATTGACTACTAAGATTTAAATGGATTTGTGGAACATGGATATCTCCTGTGCACACACAAAAGACTCGATGGACATGCTCTATGCTTCGTTAGTAGAAAATATGATGACGAGTATTCCAAACTCAAACCAGAACATGTGACCTCTTTCAAGAAAACAAAACGATGGTGCAAATATGCAAAGACAGACAGGGGTCATGAAAAATAAAAAATGGGGAATGGGCTAAGCAAGCAACAATAAATCTAAACATCGATGGATGGATAGGGTGAGAGATAGAAGAGGGAAGGGGTTCATACCTAGGTAACAACACATGATATCCTCCACCTTCCCTAAAATATAGGAAACCAAATATGAGGTGGATTCTCACACTTAATTGATTTATTTTTCATGAATATTAATAATAATTCATGTGTACTTGGTATGTTGTCCTTGTAGCTCACCCTTGGTATCATGGATTGGAAAATGATCATTTCATGTATTTAATTCATAACACAGTCAAAGATGAAACTACATCTCAACTTGGAGAGGAACAACCAGCTGATATGATGTGCATGTTTGATGAAAATTCTTACCTGGATAATCTACCAAAGTATGATAAGTATGATGATGATTATGTGGCTGAAATAGATTTTGACTATTCAAAGAAATCAACAACATTTCATTGGCAGGAAGAAGATCAGTTACAGCTCAGATATGACCATCATCCTTTGCACAAAAATCATGACAGAGATGAGGAAAATGCAGAAAACTTTCAGAATAAGGGAAAAATATTTGCCCTTATGTTTCTCTTCTTTTCAATTTTTGAGAGAAAATTGTAAGCAAGTTGTCAATAGTAGGGAGGGAGAATGTTCTGGTCAATCAGTTGAAGATGCCATTGATGATATGGAGGTTGTTCTAAACCCAGAATTGCATCCCTTGACCTACATTGATTTTCAAACTCCAAATGAAATCTTAGAGCCTAAGACAAAATATGAGTTAATCCAAAATAACTCTGTACCATTAAGCTTTAATTCATTTCATCTTTTGAAAAATAATATTGAGTATGTGCTAAAGAATAAACACACATAAAATCAAGAAGTTTCAATGGAACCAATGCAACAGTCATCTCAATTTCTACAGGATCCAATATCTGATGTGTTGGATGACTTGTGTTGTCAAAGTCATTTTCCATCATCGAGCTATGGGATGAAAAGTTGTTATGATATTGACATGATCAGGCTGTCAGCTTCATTATCTTTTTCAGTAGGAGTCTCATTACAAATCCCATCAGAACATTTGTAGCCATATCATAAATTTTTTGAGGATCTAAACAACATACATATAGTACCAAATCATGAGGTTGAATTGGTTGAATTTGAATATCAAGGAATGGGTCAGGTCTATCTTGATCCTATGGATATTTATATGGAGAAATTCATCACTACACAGCCCCAATCCATTTCCAACATTTATTTTGTTTTTCAGATTTACCAAGCTCTTTGTGGTAAATACCAGGCTGACAATTACTCTCAAGTACCCTTAATAGATTTAGTTTTGAGTTTTGTGAAAAACAATGAAGGAGTTAAGGTATTATATCCAATTTTTGAATGGTTATATTGGATATTTCACATTGATTAAAACCAAGCATTCAGTGTTAGAATAGGATTGTACATAAATAAGATTACTAGATAAGCATATTTTCAGCAGTCAGTTTTGCAGTGTACAAATAAGCTCAGGGTTGTGAGGACTTTTCCAACATTTTTGTCAGTTCAGTTCAAATTTTGGTATGTAGAATTTTTTTTTGCTTAAGGTTCAGTCACAGAGGATCATAACAGATGCAGGTTGCATAATAAAGTTTCGGGATCAGCCCAATGGATAAGGCATTGGTATACATGTTCAGAGTTCTATGGTTCTTGACAAATCTCAAAACAAATTCCATCCCCAGGTGGAGCCTATGTTAGGGTCCTATAATTATAGGTGACTTGATTCTTCAACTATCTATTTGGCATTTCTCTCGTGATGAAGACACCTGGCTTGCTTGGCTCAGTTGATTTCTCTTATCCCTTCATATTCTTATGGTCTTTATCATTCATGGTCATTTTCATCATGTCATGAGTTAGTGGGTCATCATTAAATTCATAATCTTGTTTCCTATGTTTTCCCAAAGTTTACCCTATCTTTTTATCCCTTATCAGAACAAGGTTTTCTATAATGCAAAGTGAAATCATGGGAACTTGGAGAAGTTCATGAGGAAGGAAACTAGAGACACCAAGCATCATAGATCAAAGATAAGGAGGTGATTGGAATGATTTTTAGGGTTTTGTGGTCATCTGTTGTACATAGGGACAATTTTGCTTCAAAATAAGTTTATGACCAAATGAAGATGAATTTGACAAAAGTGAAAGAGGTTTTTGTCAATAATAAACAAAGGAACAAAGAAATCCTTTAGTTTATACATAGGTGTTATTATTCAAGAGAAATTCCCAAAATACAATTGATGCAGGTGGGTTGTAGCACTTTTGGATAGTTTTACTTAAAGTCTGTTTTTCAGGGGTTTGGAGCAAGGGTTTTCAATTCTTGATTACTCTATTGTGTCATAGGAATCTCCATATTTCCAAACATACTAGTTTCATCCTAAAAATACTCTGGGAAATCCTCCAAACATCCTTTTGAAATGGCGCTACGTTTATGTTGTATGGTCGCTACGCTTCTACAGGTTTAGCGACCAAATTAAAAATTGAAGTGTGAACAAATGAGAAATTATTTTTGACACCTAGGGGAGGTTTTTGTTCCAAACATACCCAATCAAACAAACCTCTCTCCTTTGTGTATATTTTATTATGGTTAGAGAGATATATCTACATATTTGAGCCTTATTCTTGCACAAAACACATAAAAATTGACAATTCCAGGCATGTATAAAAGCGCAACGACCCCACACTACGCTTTTTCTTGGAGGATCCAAATTCACTTTTATCAGCACGGATGAATATATTATGAAGTTTAAATCTCAAATATATCACTAGTGGGCCAGGTCTGTATGAATTTTGTATCAAAAATTCAAAAACGTGGCGAAAAATTGCTTTCTACCCCTGTTTTCACCAAGGCGTTGTGCTTCTAGACCAGTTGTGGAAAATTTGGTTTTTGATGTCTTGGAGTGGCTATTTTTCTTGTTTAATGGTTCAGGAGGATAGTAGACATCCTCAAATATCCATAACACTCATCCTTTTTTAAAAATTATCAAGGGAAGGCCTCCAAAAGTACCCTCAAAGATCACGCTACATTTCTGCAAAATTCGTTGTGTTTTTACCAGTAGGATAAATTTTCAATTTCCTTGATCCAATTCGAACTAAAAAGATGTGGTTGACCTTATGAGGTATCTATATGATGTAATCAAATGTATATGAACTTTTCATGAATATTTGATTGTAATTAAAGGGTTATTAAAGTCAGTCAAACAGTTAGAGTAAAAAGGGGAAAATAGTTTTTGACTTCCTAGTCTTTAGTTTAGTTGGAGATTTTCTTGTGATTTTCTCCTATCATGAAGAATTCGACCCCTCATATGGGGAAATTTGTTTTGTATCTATATGTAGACCCAATATATTCAAGAAAAGGGTTGGACCTGAAAGGAAGGATGGTATGGAAAGATTATCATCTACTGTAAAGATGTTCAACATGTTGTAATTGACTTTTTGGATGAATATCAAGACATTTTGTTTCCAGATTATTGTGTCATGATCATGTGGTGAAGTGCTTCTTGACGTAATTTTTCATTCTCTTGTTTCAGATATTTTTTTATTTTCTTATTGTTTATAAGAAAATTATGTTCAAGATTTGTCTCAAATACCATGTTCAAGATTTAAGCAATATTTATGTTTTCTTCCAAATTTGAACGTAGAATTCGGATAATCTCTGCTCTGCATTTGGATTGAACCCTAACCTACTATTCCTTTCTATATCACAAAATCAAAGGATCCAGTGACATGATTACCTTTCCTGGTTATAGTTTGTCTCTTTTATTCATTCATCTAATCATCTTAACCTCTTGACTCCATTTTTCCCAATGGTCCTCTTCTGTTGTCCCAACCCAAAAAATCAAAAACAAACTTTCTATCCTCATAACTAGCCTAATATCCATTTCCAAAAAAATTATAGAATACAAAGAGATCCCTCTCTGAGTCTTGGAGGGATAGATCCTTGACTCCAAGCGGGTTTGTGGTTACCCCTACCGATTTTCTCCTCAACCTAGGAAATTACAGGATGTTAACAGGGTGGACCGCAATGAGTAGGGTAACAAGCCCGAAGCCTATCGAGGGTATCAAAAGGAAGTGGTCTGGAAGACAACTGAGGACCTCGAATGGATTTTATATCCATGAAGCTCTGTAGGCAAATGAAAACGATAGTATCCCACGACAAGTCCTCAATATGTGTTCCCCACTACGCTTGGTCCGGCTTTGGAGGGGTTATCTCCACTACCTTTTTGCACGTGACCTCATGTTTATCCTCTGTGTTAGAGGGGGGTCCCAGATAAATTTCACATTTACTGGACTTTTTACACTCCCTAGCACTAACTTCAATGTTTGTTTGTAATCCTTGAAGAGTTTCCTCTCCAACCTAAATCAAGGCTCTAGCCTAGACTAGTTGATTGACCCTACAAACATAAAGTCTAGTTGATTTTAAATTAGCGTTAATTTTAAGTGGCTTGTCTTAAGTCAAGGAAACAGTAATGAAACTAGTGGTGTGTTTTGAGAGACGAAGGAGAAATGAACGAACTGAAAGCAAAATAGACGAATAAAAATTTGCAACTAACTCTTTAACCAACTTTTCATAACTACCTTTTTCTAAGATCTTTTAAAGGAAAACCTAAAACGAAATTTCGCTCAACTATGAGCTACTTAATTTTCTAAGCAATCAGTAAAGAAATTATGAAAATAACTCTTTTTCCTAACAAGCAAAATAATCAACCCAACTACTTAACCAAACTAAGAAATGAAATATTTTTCTATTTTTGTTTATGCTTCAAACAAGAAACTTGAAATAAATTCTTTTTCTTTTTCTTTAAAGAAAGTGAAAGGGGAAAAAGTAAAAAACAAGACAAGACCAAAAACTGACTTCTGGCCCACTGCAGATCAGAGTGAGTCATTGAAAACACCAAACAAGTTGATCAAAAGACTCACATAATCGTCTAAAACCCTTTAAAAGAAAACACAAGAAATATTTAAAAATATAAGCAAACTGACGTCAAACCCAGGCTACAACTGTAACAAAAGATACACTATACTTAATCAAGAAACCCTGAGAAGTATTACTTCAATCAGGGAAGATGTTAACTTCCTCGCAAAGAAAACAATTCCTGACATAGGAACGCTACTGACACTTAAGCAACCTGCATATGTACGCGGGTTGTATATAGAGCAAGGCGTGTATGTACGTGTGTAGACCCACTACAGGTCGTGTACACCTCTGCAAATTCTCATTTAGAAAACAAACTAACTGACTGACAAGGCAGGGAGAACTGGTATGGCACCAATAGGTAACCAAAATCCCTTGAAGACTCAACAAACTTGCAGAAACTCAAAAAAGTTAATAAAACCAATTAAGCACCCAAAACATATCCCCTAAACCCTATAGGCTTCCCCACTATTGTCGCCGATTCTAATATAGTAGGAAAACCCCCCTATGGACTACACTAGAGTTCAACATGTAGGAAGATCTAACCATCTAAAAGTCTCCTACTTTTCTAACTACCCCAAACATACCCCAAATTTATATATGAAAGACAAACTGAAAAGATCGGGTAACTTTACCTTTTACTCTGCGTCCAGTGTCGATCTTCTCGCGTTCGATAGCTCTATTGACTACAAGCCTCCTCCCAAGGCTGACCTGCATTCACAAAAAGATAAACATGAAACTACAAACATGTATCTCATATATAAATCATGGTTTAGATGTTAGAATAAATCATAAATAAAATGCAAACATTAGACACATCATATTTCGGGACAGAAAAAGTATTCCTTTTATTGATATCACAATGTTTACTTACAACAAGATCAGCAACTACTCCTCGAACCTGGTCCAGGCTCCTATTCACCAATCTCAAACTGCACTTCCACGTATCTTTCTCCTCTCAACCTCTCTCTAGGGAATGGAATAGGCTTATGATGGAGGAAAAGGGAAAAAATGGAAAATTTTGGTACAAATCTCACAAGGTGGCTGCAAATTCTTGGGGAAAGGAGGGGATGTGAAATGGGCAGATTTTCACTGTTCTTATGTTTGGCTTTGGAGTGATACCCCAACACCTCCTTTTATATGACAAAAGGATGGTTATTCGGTTGGGTTACGGGCTATAGGATGTGGGAAAGTTGGGAAACTACCTAATAGCCCGTAATCTCAACGAATTCCTTGCAACTTTTGCGAGTATACGCGGGCTTTAATGATGCATATAACGTACGTACGCAGGCTATAGTGGTGCATCAAGCATGTGTACATGGGAAGTAGTGGTGCAGGGCACGTACATCTTCAAAAATAATTTTTTTAAGAAGAGTTGCTCAGTGATGGATTGGAAAAAATAGCAAGTAAGAGGGCCAAATGCAAAGTATACATGTATGGGGCAATTTAGGGTTATAACAATCTATATGAATACAACAATGACCATTATTATATAGACTATATCTATCTTTCGGATAACACTAAAAGGTTTCTTAAGAAGAGTCAAAGTCACAATGTCTTGAAATTAAAGGAAATACTCAAAGAACAAGAAGAGAGTAATAAGACTCAATTAGAAGAAAAGGAAGATGAGATCACAATACTAAAGAATGAAAAAGAAGATAAGAAGCTAGATGATGAGATTAGCAAAAGTATTGAAATTATTGTCCATCTCAAGACCCAAATTGGAAAAGCCAAAGGGTAGAGGAACTATTGAAGTATCAAATAAATGAAAAGGAAGAGTCATGTCATAAGTTAGAAGATGAAGTTGTTGATCTTAGAAATAAAGTAGAGAAGTCAAACAAATTCTTGAATAGCTCACAAATCTTAAATGAGATCTTGGAAAGTCCAAGATCACCAAATGATAAATCAGGTCTTGGATACAAGAGAGAAGCTACACATGTTGAAGCAAGCACCTCAAAGAAGCAGGAGGTAAAGGATGAAGACAATGTTGCAAGTCAACTACCTAAACAAGGGAAGGAAAGTTTCAAAAGAACAAAGAAATAAATACATCAAGAATCCATTCTTACACCTCAAAGAAGATGGACACCAAAGCAATGCTATGAAATTATTTTTCATGGTCAATGTTATTCATGTAATGAATATGGTCAGAAAGCTTTGGAATGAAGATCTTATGCAAGGATAAATAATGGAAGATCTCATAACACCATAAGGTGTTGGAGATGTGATCAAGTAGGACACATTGTTGTTCACTGTCAAGCATGAGATGCTACAGTTGTAGTGGATTTGACCACAAATCCCAGGATTGTTGGAACACAAGAAAAAAGTCCATGATGAGGACTTCATATAGCATGAATAGAAGAAGGAATGAAGCAAGGAAGGGAGACATCTTTGAAAATATGGAAGCTCAGAGTTCAAGTTCTAAGAAACAAGGAGACCTTCAAAGGTGGGTGAAGAATACTAAACAACCAAAGAAGAATGGAAGCCTTGAGGGAAGCTCAAGTGTGTCATCTACTGAAGCATATGTGGGTGACAGTGGTAACAGTCACGTACATACGCAGGCTGACCTTGAATAGGTCGCATACATACGCGAGATATCTATGCAACAAGCCGCATATATGTGGTAAAGCCTTGGGAAAAAAGTTATGCACATGGGTTGTAGCTTGATGTGATGGTATAACTCTGTGTTGCAGGTAATGACATTGTTTGTTGCAGGTTTTAACGATTACATATTGGATTATGTATGGTGATGATATATAATGAAAGTTTATCTTGGATGCATGGCACTAACCCTTGAGTATGGATTGAGGAATCTTTTGCTGAAGAACATTGATGGTTATGGCAGTTAATTTATGGCACCTTGGTTATATGATATATCTTGATGATGCTAGCTAGAGATGTCATTTATCTATTGAAGAACACTACTAGTACATGTATTGTTGGATGCTTAGTATTTGATGCAGTGAATGGAGGCTTGAGCCTTGATCTATAGTTGATGCATGATTGATACACTTCTAGTACATTGGTAGAGGCACCTACTAGCAGGTTGATTGTAACATGTTTTGTGGTGGATTTAGCATACATGTATGAGGATTCATCTTGTTGTGGTATTGGTGCATGGTTGATGTACTTTCTTGGTACAAGTGGTGATACATGTTGATGTGCATGTTTAGTACACTCATATATGTTATATGTATTGGATGATATAGTTGAGACACTTGACTGATTGAGATACATGGTTGTCATATTGGTAGATACACATGTTTGGCATGTTGGTAGATTCACATGGTTGGCATATTGATAGAGGCATATGGTTGATACATTCCATTGATGATATTTTTTGGCACATTGTATGGTGTTGATGTACATGGTTGATGTACATGGGTGTTGTGCATGGTGAGCAYACATTWTGKTAWAKGATGCACATGGTTGATACTTTTATTCATGATTCTATACTTCATTGTTGACATATCTTTTGCTTCATGATGTATGGTATGGCACAAGTTTGATGCATGAACAGGTCCAAGGATTGTCATAGAAAGAGAAGTTGATCTATGATTTGGTTGAGCAGTAGAATTTGCAGCAAAATCATGTTGTTCATATTGCCGAGAAGATAGGGGGAGACATACCCATAGGGGGGGTCATTCTTCTTCCCATGATTCTAGGAGGAAATATCCCTATATTTGAAGAAAGATCACATAGACATAATTCTAGGGGGAGCGATGGTCAGAGGGGAGTATGAGTGTTGTACCTTGAGTATTACATCAGAGTGATATCCCTTGTTCAAAATGGGAGAGATTATTCAGAGGAATATTAAAGGCATTCAGATAGGGGGAGCATCCCCAAGGGAAAAAACACCCTTTTCCATTGATGTCAAAGGGGGAGAGATAGTCACATTGATGTGATTGATGACTATTGATGTAGAGCAATGCCTTGTCTACATGTTGACATCAATGTTGATATTGCCATGAATGCCAAAGGGGGACATTGTTAGATCAGGTTGTCATTGATGCCAAAGGTTTAATTAATTGATGTCAAAGGATTGATGTAAAGTGATTGATTGATGTCAAAGGAATTGATTGATGCCAAAGGATGATTGAATGATATCAAAGGTCAAATGATTGATGTCAAATGAACAATGTCTTATCAAAGTATATTGATGAAGTATGTGTTGTCCTTGATGTGAATGGATTGATGTCAAGTGGAATCATAGTCATATGATGCCATTAATATGATGCATAGATGAAGATGGATCAATGAGTTTTCATTGATACATGATTCATAGATGAAGATGGATCGATGTGGTTTCATTGGTATATGATGCATTCTTGAATTGATGTAAAGATGAATCATTATTGTCTTATCATTCTTTATGAGGAGTACAAATGGATGAACTCCAAAGTGGTCCCCTTATGGTGAAATCCCTCACGTGAAGACACTTTTCGGTTGAGTTGTCCTTGAAATATGGTTGGAGAACCCATGCTTGAATGTGGAATAGTGATATGAAGATCAATGAATTTGTCAGTGGAACTATCCTAGATGGATATTGCTTGTCATACCATTTCTAGTGGTATGTGAAATGTCACATAACTCCTCATGGTTTGAGAGTTATGGCCTTACAAAGATGAAGGACCCTCATATGTTGTCTTGAAGCCCCAAGAGGTCAAAGAGGTCAAAGTGCTTGAAAAGAAGAAATTATTATTTAAATGGTAAATAAAAGTTACAAAGTCAAGGAGGAATATTTAAATAGAGAACTTTCTAATTATGAAAAGTGGTTAACCCTAAAAATGAGGAAAATAGGTTAAGTGACCTAGAAATGGGTTAAGTGACCTAGAAGATGCTTCTAGGAAATATAATTGGAGATTATAAATAAGAGGCAATGGTCTCTTGTAAAAAACATCTCTTATGTATCTCTTGAGCATTATTGAAGATCTATTCTGAGAGAGAGAGTGTATGGAAGAACTCATGGATGCATCAAAGTTTTGGCAAGTCTGAGATCATCAAGGAAAAAGTCTCGGAAGTTCAGAAACCCTAGTTTCTGAGGTATATGCGGGTTGTAGTGAGCTAGGGCACGTACATGCATGGGTTGAATGAGGACAGGGCACGTACAATGGATGAAGTCATGAAGACTTGTGTGTGAGCTGGTGCCAGGCTCCTGAAGACTGAAGCTGGTTCCAGATATGCATTCTATGGGCTTAGATCTGCCATAGAAATTCTGGAATGGTTACATTGTTGTCTTGATGGACACTCTTGCTTGTTGTGTAGTGAATTCTTAAGGCATTCTTGGTATGGTTTTTGTGATGTGGTTTGTGTTGTTTCATGGAGTGAGAAGCACTGTTATTATTCAGTGTTGATATGATTTCTATAGTATGTTGATTTCTTATACATGATTGAGTAGCATTCATATTGTATTGTTGAGGAGCATGAGTAAGTTGTTGGAGAGCTTGGATGTGTTGTGACTAGTTATGGATCAAATTGGATAGTGAGAGACATAAGAGAATGTGATTCAAGGTTGCAGAGGATCTGAGTGTGTGATAAAAATAAAACCCTAATTTCTCATAAGTGATACGCAGGTTGTAGTACAGACTGGCCGCGTACATACGTGAGGTGTACTACTGGTAGGGTGCATACATACACTGCAACTTGCACTACCGACAGATCGCATACCTGTTGACATATTGATATATATTGAGGATTGTTTCCTCATATTAGTTGGTGCTGAGGGTGTAAGTTGAGTCTTACATTATATATTTGGTTCTCTTGTAGAGTTGTACTCTATTCAGTTGGTTTTCTTGTAGAGTTTTACTCTATTCAGTTGTTGTTGATAAACCCAAGGATTGTAGTCCGTAATAAAAAGAAAATTGTACATACATCTTCTGTTCATTTTGTTCCTTGTGGTGATGATTTGTTGATGATATATTGTTGATATATGTTCACATTTAACTTATTATAAATGACAACAATAAGTAACGAGTAAATGGTGATTGCTAACTAATGAGTTTTTTGAAGGGGAAGTTTTGGAAAAAAGATCCCTACACTGTTCACCCCCCCCCTCTCAGTGTAGTCGGTGTGTCCAACAATTCCTCCTCATCCATCCCTTGCATAAAGCTACCAAAATCATAGGTTTGATATCCTAAAGATTTCTCCCAAGACCATAGGTTTGATACCTCAAATCTCCACCCCCCTCGCCATGGAAAGCCCTCATTATATAAGATTAGGAGGATTAACCACCATAGAGAGGATTACTCATCAGATCCACTAAAAAGGGATCTGAAAGATATTTAGGGAGAAAATATCTCTTAAGGATTTTAGGGAGGAAACATCTCTCAAGTATTTTAAGGAGGAAATATTTCAACCATCCATGAGATCCTCCACCTTCCCTAAAAAATAGGAAACCAAATGTGAGGTGGATTCTCACACTTAATTAACTTATTTTTCATGAATATTAATAATAATTCATGTGCACTTGTTATTTTGGCCTTCATGTAATATATCCCTCCTCCACATTGATTAGGGATTGTAACATAGGTTATTCCATGGTGTCGAGGTGTATGAGACACTTATATGACACTTACGACACTTAGGGAGAGGTACCTAGGTGTGCAAATTTCATGTGTAACAATCCTATAAGAGAACAAGGGTGCACAACCAAGGAAGACAGGTTTTCGAAAAGACAAGGAGAGAAAGAGAGCTCTACGATTATGAGGTGGACGAAGAGGGAGAGCTCCCACAAGGAGCCAAGTTACTCTACTTGGGATAAATTGTTCTACCTTGGGGTGCATTCATTGGACATATATGGATGATTTTCTCTTGGAACAATTTTGGCTAAGTCTGGAAATGCAGGTCTTTTGGAGGCATGTGTAAGGCAGAACCGAAATGGGTGAAGTCTGTGGAAACGAAAAATTCTACGGAAACGAAGAGACAACAAGTCTGTGTTTGGGGGCACATCTGAGGTGCACCGTAGGTGGATGTAGAGACGATTGCGACATATGATATTGGTGACTATCTATGTATGAGTGTCTTAGTGAGGTGAGGCGAGTTGTTTGACTTTGCACTATAGTAAATTGAGTCGATAATGCTCATGTTGTAATTGTTTTGCAATAAAAAAACTTAGCCAGGTGTTAGGAACAGTTCCTATTGCCTGCACTATATGTGTTTTTATTTTTCGTTTGTTCCAAAGTTCTCTTGGTTTCTCATGTACGTATTCTTATATATGATTGTTAAATCAATTAATGAATGTCTAAGAATGTCAGAGTTGAACTAGAGTAGGAGTGTGACTCGTTGGTAGCCTAGAACAAAGTATGGGTATGCTCTAGGTGAATAGGTGTAGTCCAGACGAAGTATGGGAAGGGGATCTATAATGAATATATGCTTCCTTGACATTATTTAGGTTAAAGGAGTGGTTGTATATTAATGTACTATGTATGATATCTATAAATCTAGATTTTGCATTATTTTCCACGTTATAGGAAAACATAATGTAGAAAATAGTATCCCAATGAAAAATTATTGAATATTAATATGATTTAGATGGATATCAATGACCACCCACCTATTCCAACTGGGCTCGGCTGGGCTCCGCTGGGCTCCGCTGGGCTCGGCGATACACGATTCTGAAGGGCGTGGTGGAGGGGTTGTTGTATCTGCACGAGTTATGGGAGAAGAGGGTCATCCACAGAGACATCAAATCGAGCAACGTGCTGCTGGATTCAGATCTCAATGGGCCGCTGGGAGACTTCGACATCGCCTGGCTGTATGAGCACAACAATAACCCGGAGACGAGATGGAGAAGGTGTTGAAACTGGGGTTGTTGTGCTCTAGTTCAGAGTCTGGGATACGACAAGTGTGTCAAATACTGGAAGGTGAAGCCTCTCTCCCTAACGTCCATATGGCTATCGTCCATCCGGAGGACCAGATTATCAAGGGAAGGTCGAACGGAAGCGAAAGGTTCAATTCAATCTCTTTAACCTTTCCACGGTAATCAGGGGTTTGCGTGAGACGATAAAAATATGTATAAAGCTTTGTGAATATCCCGTTGAAAGTTTATGTTTAGGTTTTTCTATATTAAAGATGCATGCTAGAAAGCTGAAGGCTGTGAGTTCCATTGGTGAATGTTGAGAAAGATGGTTTTATGTAAACAAAATTTGTTTCATTAATGGGAATAAATGGAAATAGTTTAAATGTTAGATATTTTGGTGTTTTTACTGTTATTTTTTTTAAAATTTAATAAAAAATTGTTGGAATTTAAATCTATTATTAAAGTGTTTTTATAGTTTTTGAGAGTATTTATATATTCAAAAATGTAATTTAAACAACAAAACAAAATGATAATTTCACCAAAATTTATTTAATAAAATTTCAATAAAACAATTTAAATATTCTAATATTTATAAAAACCCTAACATATTAAGTAAACTATAATAAAAAAATAATAATTTGATTTTTATTAAATTAAAATAAAATTTTACAAAATTGAATTGTTCAACTCATCTACACTCCTCGTCTACTTCTTCAATCCGGTAATGTTTAGTAATTTCTTTCTCCAATCAATCACTTATCATTCATTCATTACGATGGTGCTATAAATCTACAACATGATAAATCACTTCTACGCTGGCATTGTTTTAATCTTTTCTCCACCTTCCTGACACAGTATAGGTCGAGTGGTGAATTCCTTTGCCTTGAAAACCCTGGTTTAGCTATTCATAATTTGAATATGAAATTCTAGTTAAATTTTTCAAAATATCAAAGCTTTGTTATTTTGATAATTTTTTTATTTTGTTAAGTGTTTTTATCAATTTAACATATATATTTTTGAATTTTAATTATTTATTATTATTTGTTTCATTGTTAAATTGAAAAATTAATTTTATTATAAAAAAAAAAAAAATTCAAGTGAAACATGAATCAATGATCCTGGCTCACATCATAATCACAGAGCTTATTGAATGGTGAGAAATGCTTCAATTTTACATAAACTGAACAAAAACTTGTTGAGTTTATGTCATTGAATCTTGTCAAGTTTATGTCATTGAATCTTGTCAAGTATTAGAGCTTTAGGTGAGGAAACCATTGCATAAGAGAGCGACCGCTGCAAGGACAAGTTTCTATTGAATCTACACGCAGTTTGGTCGCACAAGTTTCAATTGAATCTACACGCAATGATCCTTGTGTCACATGCTGGAAGAGTTTGGTCGGAGAGGGCACGATATTTGGTGGCCCATTGAAGTCCATCGTGGAAAGTCGTTGTATGCTTATGCACATGAAATGAGGTATTTGCATGGAGGTATGAAAGTGCACTTATGTTTTATTAAGCATATTAAAGAATCATGGTATAAGAGGGATCGATTTTATTAAAGATAGCATTTAAATATAAATGGGTGGAGTTTTAAAAGGTGGATGTTTTTAAAAGGTTTTAAGATACATATTTTAAATGTTGATTGGATTTTTTTTTATTTATTCAATATTGAAATATATAAGAATATTTCTTCATATTAAAAAGTTTGGTTTATTATAAACTATGGTTTTTTTTGGTAGTTTTTGTTAATGTTGATAGTAGAGAGTTCAAAGTTTGAGGTGGATAAAGGTAAAAATAATTTTGAATTATAGAAGCTTAAAATGTGGTATGTGCCCGTACAAAAGGATTGCAAAAGGTGTTGATGAGAAAGACAAAGAAACCAGTAAGTATGGCATACGATGACTAAGAGGATATGGATGGAAGAACCTCCAGTACCATTTGTTTGTGTTTTGTAGATGAAGTTTCATTTAACATTCCTGGAGAGGAGGAAACAACAAGAGTGGTGATGGTTGAGTCACAGTGAAAGAAAAAAAATGTATTTACCTTGGAGTTGTAAAAAAATATTGATTGTATGTAAATGGGCATATGTTTGTAAGACCTGGATAAGCATGTGTACCCTTGGTTTATTGGGTCACCTATGAAAATTATAGACACACATTTAAGTATATTGAATATGTGGTGGGGCATGTATGTTGGATTAACCTTGACTCGGTGAAATAGTTAATGAGATAAATCTTTTTTTTTAAGTCAAAGAACGTGGTTTTTTGGGTCCATACTTTTTTGGTATCCCGTGGTATTGTGTCCATGGATTGCATGTAATGAAGCCTATAAAAGGCTTGGTGAACTCCATTGTAAATGGTCTTGATGAAGGCTTCCTTGGTCAGCTTGACTGGATTGGGTCAAGCGAATGTTCATATTAAGGTGGAGCACTGAGACTCCATTGTAAAGTCCCAGGAAGTGAGCGGAAAAGGTTCACTTGGGTCGACTTGGCCAGATTTGGTTAAGGTTTTTCAAATGAAATATTCAAGGTGGAGCAATGTGTCCAGGTTAGAAAGGTGGGTCTGTGGAAAGAATGATGTGTTTAGAAATGAACATTGGCAATTCAATCAAGAGTTTGAGAATATATGATGAACGTAGGTTCATATCCATAGAACTTGGAAATTATTGCAAGGAACCTAGGATCGAAAGGGCATGTTCAGTAATGCTAAGTTGTCGCAATAGTTGTGAGAAAACGTCATTGTGCTATCTGGTAAATTGGTCACCATCAATTGCAAAAGACTGGAAGATTCTAGAAGAGGTATGGACATCTCATCTGGTGATTACTCAAATGTGAAATTATTTGGTTGTGATGCTTATGTTTTTTATCATCATTCTAAGTAGGACCCAGATCAAACAGGTAGATCTTTGATATGGTGATGATGTTAAGGGATGCATATTTTGGGATCCTAGTGCCCACATAATCATCATCGACATATATGCATTGTTTGATGAATCTTCTTTTATAAAATAAAACATAGTAAAAAATGAAAGGTTCAAAGCATGACTGGTCATATAAGGGTATTTGGAAGGTATTGAATTACATGAAAGAATCTCACTAGTTGTTAAAAACTTGTTTCTATTCATGTTGTGTTAGCACTAGTTGCATTAGTTGATGTTTATTTAGTACAACTAGATGTTAAAATTGTTTCACATGGAGCTTTTGGATAAGGAGATGTATATGGAACAACTAGAAAGGTAAGTTCAGGATCACAACAGAATTTTTGTTTGCAAATTGAGGAATCATTGTATGGCCTAAGGTAACCAAGAAATGGTACAAGATGTTTGATTTATTCATGGCGAGCCATATTTTACAAGAAGTGGGTATAACTATTGAGTTTATGGTATATTTATTATCTTGTTGTTAAATGTTATGCTTGTTGCAAGCACATGCATGTTTCAAATCAACATGTTGGCTCAGTTGGTTATGACGATTGATATGAAGGATCTAGGAGCACTGAAACAAATCTTGGGCATCGAAACACACAAAGATAGAAAATAGGAAAGCTTGGTTATCACAACAGAATTATGTGGTGAAGGTACTCATGAAATTCAGTATGACTAATGTCAAATCGATACAATCCATTTGGATTTCCATTGTAATTTTTCTTCGGGTTTATGTCCTAACTAATGAAGAAGAAAAGGGTTATATGTGTCATGTATCGTATGTTAGTTGGAAGTTTAATGCATGTGATGAAATTGGTGTTTTCGGTAGACACATGGAAAAACCAGGTGAAGAGCATGCAAATGAGTGTTGATGATTGCAATGGGAATGTTTAAGTATTTCACATGTAGTTGGTGTTGTCAATGGACACATGGAAAAACCAAGTGAAGAGCATGGAATTGAGTTCTTTAGTATCTTAGAAGCACATAATCACATGTATCACATATAGTGGTTGCATGATTCAGTCTATGGTTATGTTAATTCATAAGACTTGGAAAATAAGATACCTACCTTAGGTTATGTCTCATATGAATGCAAGGATCGATTGGGTAAGTTTGGACAAGTACAGGATAAGGTGTTCTGTGATGGTCAAAGCATTGTGCATTTGACTAACAGTCTAGCGTGTCAAAATTGGACAACACATCGTTTTGTACTTGACAATTTACTGATGGAGACAGAATAGTCCATACTGGAGAAAATCATGTAGACATGCTCGTAACGAGTTCTTTCTCTCCCCTCCTTACGAACCCAGCTGCAGGGTTGATCTTCACACCCAGTTGAAGATATTACAATCCAGAAGGCTCTTGTACCCCAACACTTCTCTCTCTCTCACAATACTCTTCTCTCGGCCAACTCAATATCAACAGTAACAGTAAAAACACATCAAACCAAAAGTACCAACCCAACCTAGGCCCTTTAGACCTCTATTTATACTTTACAATCATTCACTGACATCCTTAGGCCGAAACCTAATTGTCCAAAACCCTAGATACCAAAACCCTAGGTATATAAAACCCTAGGTCAGTTTGACCCATGTTTTCAGGGCTTTGTTAGCCTGTCTTTCCTTCTTTCTTGCGCGGTGCTCCAAAGAATCTAATGGTGGATTTTTCCTTTTTCTGAGTCATCCATGATCCTTCTTCCTTTCTTATCTTTCATCCCCGATCTCCTCATCCAACGACTTTCTTTCTCGGGTTTCGCTCCATCGTTTCTTCTCTTTTTCTCACTTCAACCTAGTATCAGTCATTGTGTCTTCTGCGAAGTTTTTTTTTTCCCTTTTCTTCCTTGTTCTTCGCTTCCTTCCATAACCAAGGGAAAAAAGGCCCCAAACACTCACCTGTGACTCATCCCAAGGCACTTTGATCTTACTATTCTGTTGTACTTTAACTTCGGACTGCACAGTGCATCCTTTTCTTTCTGCTTTATGCCTCCTCTTCTTCCTTGTGTAGACTGTCTTGTCTTTGTTTGGTACCCAATTTCAACTGCACCTGGTACCTAGACCCTTGATCTGTTTTATTTTACTGAGAGTTGGGAGGCAGCTGGTTGTCATAGTACAACTTCAGTTGACTCCCATTCACTAGTCCTTCCTTCCATTCTCCATTCAATGTCTTCAGTTGTGCATCTCCTCCTTCTGTAACATAGGCGATATCGTATGGCCCCAATCAATGAGTTCTGAACTTCCTGGGATGCTTGATTAACTTGTTGTCATAAACTAGCACTAGATCTCCTTGTCTAAATGCCTTCTTCTTGATGTGTCTGTCATGATAGGCCTTCTCTCTTTCCTTCTATACTTGTTGATGGAGTCCTGCAATGAATCTATCTTCCTCAAGTTCGACCAACTGCACAAGTATTTCCTGAACATCTCCAATATCATCCATACCCGTAAAGGAAACAATTATCAGGCTTGGTACTAAATACTCTATTGGAACAATAGCTTCAATACCATAGACCAACTTAAAAGGGGTCTGCATTGTCATCTTCTTCCACGTGGTTCTATAGGCCCATAATACTGCTGGTACTCTTAAATCCCAATCATCCATGTTCACACAGCATATCTTGGTTAGTGTTATTTCCAAAATCTTGTTGAATGCTTCAATTGTCCCATTTGCTTGTGGATGGTACGGTGTGCTGTTCTGATGGTGGACTGCAAATTCTTCAGTCAAGGCTTCAATTGTCTTATTGATGAAATGTGTTCCTTGATCGCTCATGAGGATCTTTGGGCATCCAAAACTGGTTATGATGTCATCAAATATGAAGTGCATAGTTGTAGTTTCACTACAGTCCTTAACTGCTCAAGCTTCGGCCCATCTAGTCAAGTACTCTATTGTTGTGATTATGTATCCTTTTCATGTATGTTTTCTTGGTGGATTTATAGGTTCAACAAAGTCAATGGCCCATTTCTCGAATGCTTGTAGGGTAAATTGTGGTGCCAATGGAATTTCATCTCTTCTGGATGGTTTCCCAACCGTTTGGCATACATCGCAGGCTCTGGAATAGTCTTTAGCATCTCTATGTAAGGTAGGCCACCAAAGGCCAGCTCTTAGGACCTTCTACGCAGTTGATTTCCCTGCATAATTTCCTCTTGTGATGCCTTCATGAGCTTCTGTGAGGATCAGCGGGTGTTCTACCTCCATAACACATCTTCGCAATATCTCATCCGGTCCCATATTGTATAGCTAACCGGCTATGAATGAAAATTCTGCAGCGCGCACCACTAGTTATTTCTTCTAGGGAATTGTGTACTCGCTAGGTGTCATTCCATTTGACACGAACCGGACTATGTTTTCGAAGTGATCATCGATATTTATAATATATAGGAGTTGTGCATCTGGAAGTGTATCTTCAAAATTAGTGGGTTCTTCTCCATGTTCCAACCTCGACAAGTGGTCAGGACCTTTGTTCATTCTTCCTGATTTTACTATGATCATAAAATCATACTCTTGAAATAGAAACAACCATATGCATATCCTTCCCCCCAACACTAGCTTGTTGACTAGGTACTTCAACGCAGAGTGATCAATAAACATTTTAAAGTGTCCTCCCAACCAATAGTGGATAATTTTTTGTAATGCGTACACCATGGCTAATCCCTTTCTTTTCGTAGTGGTATAATTAATCTCAACTTTGAATAACTTTTTGTTAGAAAATGCTAGAGGATGGTCAATATCTCCTTCTCTTGGTTGTGCTAATACAGATCCTAAAGCAATAGAGGATGTATCGACATGTACATGAAACTCTTGGGTCTAGTTTGGAAAAACCAAAATGGGCGCATTAACCATTTTCTCTTTCAGTGTGTCGAAGCTATGTTGGCATTCTTCAGTCCAACTAAACTGACAATCTTTCTTCAATGGCTTCTCCATGAGTGTTGTGATCTGAGCATATCCCTTAATGAACTTCCTATAGTAGCCTGTGTGTCCCAATGCAGTGCACAACTGTTTAACTATTGTAGGAGGGGGTAGATAAACTATAATGGCTATCTTGGATGGATCTACCAATAATCCTTGCTTACATACAATATGTCCTAATAAAACTCCAAATGGGGAAAAGAAAATTCACTTCTTTAGATTCAAATCAATTTGACACTTCCTCCATTTATCCAACATCAGCCTTAGACATTCAATGTGATTCTTTAATAAACTAAAGACAGTCCAATCATCCAAATATGCTTCTCAACATTTATGAAAAAACTCATTGAATGCTTCGACCACCACCCTAGAAAATATGGTTGGGGAATTCTTCAATACAAAATGAATTATTGTATACTGGTAGGACCCCCATTCTGTTGCAAATGTGGTCTTTTGGTGATCTTCCTTGGAAATCTGGATCTGATGGTATCCTGAAAATCCATTTGAAAATCGTCAGTGAATGGTGTAGGGAAAGAGTCATGTAAACAAGCATCATTCAGCTTCAGGAGGTCTACACATATTATGATCTCTCATGTCTTCTTGTTGTGTACCACCATAGGGATAATCCACTCTCATTCTTCCACCGGTTCTGTAATCCCTGCTTTCAGCATTCTGTCAAGCTCAATCTTCACTTTCTCCTTATATTTTTGGTTCAATCTATAAGGTCTTTGTTTGACTAGTCTAGCATCTGGATTTAAGGGAATCCTCATCTCTCCCATAGGCCCTTTAATGCCCTTCATATCAGTTAACCTGGATGGAAGAAAGTCCTGATACTCATGCAGTAACTCAGTAATCTTGCCAATGGTGGAAGCATCCCAATAATCTTCGATATTGGCAAGCTTCAGTGTCTCCTCTGTTCCAATATTGAATTTCTTAATCTTAATCGGTTGTCCAATGAATGGAAACTCAATTCCTGGTCCTTCCACATCTTTCTAGCCTTCTGTTTATGTGATGTTTACTTTCCTTGGGTCATCATCTTCATCTGCATTAATATTGTAACAGCCTTGCAGTTTCTGGAGAGGCGCAATCCATTCACCCTCTTCCTATTCTAAGGGAATCCTAGATACCTCCTCGAATACTTTTTGTCTCACAATCTGTAATTCTTGATCTACTAATGAAAATTGACTTTCAAACAGGAATGTAGTTATAAAATTTTGAGTCATACCTTCCCAATCCGTAGTGATGAGGCGCAACTCTTCTTGGAGGTACCAGTTGATAGGTAACATGTCTAGCATGTTGATGAATTTGTGTACCCACTGTTCTTGTGGAATGTCACTCTAGGCCTCCTCACAGCTTCACACATGGTCCATTGGGAAGCTTCGACCTATGTAGCAAACTTCGCAGCCTTCTACCTATGTTGAGAACCTCGTTTTCATTAAGGTACAACACTGTATCCAATCTGTAATATTACTTTTATGTGTCCCCCACCATATCACTGGTGTGGATTTCATGGCCTCATCCATGGCTAGTAATATTTGTTGTATTGGTAAATTCTCCTCAAAGTCTGACAAGAATGTTTCCAAAGGATTCAAACCATCAAAGGTGGGTAACTTACTTACTGTTGTGCCAATCCAACAAACTTCTCTAGTTAATCTAGCACATCTTCTTGTGGATACTTCATACATATTATTTTTCCATTTCTTCAATGCTTCTTCTGAATCTGATGAACATGCTCTCTCACTTCGCCGGCTTATATTCCCATCGGTTGTAGGATTAATGTAATCATGTTGTCTTGCGGTTAGCTTGTAGACTTTTCTAGTGCATATGTGTAGTCTTCTTCTCTTATGGGCTCTGTGTATCGTTGACCTTCATCGAGATATAAATGTGCAATGACCCTAAGACCATCACCTTCAAAATTCATACGTATCTTCTTTAAGTAAAAAAAAATAGAGTTATTGAAGGCCCAGTCAATTCCCAACAGCGCGGGGTAGGGGCAACTGTCATCAATTATTTCAATTACCTCAAAATCTGCAAATGTTCTTAGTTTGTCAATGTCCACAGAGACATGTTCCAATCATCCAAATGGGCTGACAGCTTGCTGATTATCCATCCTAAGCCTGATAGGGGAATATATTAACTTTGGTTTTCCCATCTGTGCCCAAGTTTTCTTCGTCATGACATTGACCTCCGACCCTAAGTCGAGGACCACATATTATATCTCATACTCTCCTATTTGAGCATTCAAATGTAATTCCTTATTTTCCCTTCTCTTTTTACCAATTTGGTGTACTGCCCTATTCAATAAGTGATCTATCTTTCCTAGCTCATATTTTCTTATTAAATTTTGTAACTCTTGTACAGTGCTTTCATCCTAAATCAACTTAATACAAGTATGTAAAAGGTCCATGAGATTTCTTACCTCTTTTCCTTCTCTCAGAGAAGCAGACTGATCAAATGCATGAGGAATTCCATACTCTCTTACTTCTAGTCTTGTCTTTGATGAAGAACCTTAGTCTCCTCTAAATTATTTCCATGTTGCCTCAAACATTTGTCTTCCTTTCTTTGCATCAAAGGCTTGGGTCTTCTCTGCATCTTTCCTAATTTCTGAATCTTCTGTAATTTTCCCTTGGGTCAATTTGTCTTCTCCTAAAAACTTATTTTTACTTTACCTTAGATATTATATATGTCTCTTGACCTTTCATGCATGAGAACATAAGCCCTACAATCCATATCATCATGCCCTATAGACTTACAGAATGTATAGTACAAATTCGTAGGTGTCTAAACATACTTTTTCATATAATATCACTCACTAGTGTGATGTATGTTTCTGCATACCTCACACCAGGGTAAGGTGACTTGATTCAAGGGGCTCAGAGCTCCAGAAGCCAAGTATTCATTGAATAGAGGGCAGTGCTCCTTTTCATGAACTTATGATTTGCATCTAACACACCATATATCTTCTCTATTATCTTTTCCCTTCTCTTTCTTCATATCTTCAACCTGCCGAGACAAACTAGTTAGCTAACTAGGGATCTGACTCATACCTGAGATAGATTCTCCCATAAGGGATGATTCAAGCTTCATGCCGATCTCCAATTCCTCAGCCTGTGAATAAATCTTCTGTTGCATCAGGGGAACTCTGATGTGTGGTAGGAGGGAATTAATGAACCATTCTTTTTTTTGTTCATCTGAGATCTAGAAAGTTAATGGGCCTGTCAATGTTTTGAATCTCTGATCAAATTCCCACATGGGTTCAACCACATTTTGCTTGATCTCTTTCAACTCTATGATACATTGAGATTATTATTTAGGTTTCTTAAATTCTACAATCAACGTGTTCTTGATTTGATTCAATGTCTTAGGTTGTGCAAGTCCTTAGACAAGCTTCATGTACTAGCTCAGTGCATGATCTCTGAGAGTTGTAATGAACTGGGTTCTTTTGAGAGCTTCATATGTAACATTCTTAATGTTCCATACAACTTCACACATGAACCAGTGTTGATTAGGATCTTCAGATCCATATCCCCTAAATATAGGAAGTCTCATATTATCTTCCATAGATCTTACTAGGGTTCCTGACTGAATATGTGGTGGACTACTATGGACAGTGCTCTGGATGCTCTGGTGACTGGGATTACTCTGGTTACTTAATACTGAATCAACAGGAAGGATAATAGTACTTACTTCAATGGTCTGTGCGATTTCTGAGCCTTCAGGTCTTCCTCAGCGAAGCTCTTTAACTTTTCCTTCCTCTGTCCTGGTGGGTTCTGAATGTTCTTCGTCTATCAAATCTTCTTCTTCTCCACTATAGAAACCCTCCTCCCCATAGTTCTTCTTAAACAAGTTCGCAATATGGAATTCTCTGAACACTTTCCCACTGCGCATATGTCCAGCTTCTGTGTCGATCTCGTTGTGTAAATTTTTGAACATTATCCTTTCAGGATCCAACCAATCTATTGTATCTCCAATATGTTCTTCTCATGCAACAACATCTTGAATCTCAGCTTCAAGAATTGTAAAAATTTTCCTCTGGGTCCCTTAAAGAAATATCTCTCAGCTTGGTTGTATGACTCTACCCTGTCAACAAAAAACTTTGTGATGTACCCTCCAATGGTACTATCAAACCAATGATCTACTACTCGTGATACGGTGTTATCATCTTCCTTGACCTTCTTGATCAACTCCGACGTCCAGACCACAGGAAGTCTAGGTTAGATCTCAAACTGGGTATCGACTAATCTAGCTAGCTACTCGTATAGCTCTTGATGGATTCCTCCAAATAATATCTCGTGTATATCAGTAAAAATATGCATCTCCAACCAATCCTCTGAACTAAGATTAGGTTTCTTGTTCTGGGCTTCAACGAAGTCCTTTTCTTGATATTCTATCCACTTTTGAGTTTTTGTCTTCGATGGAAACCACCTTGACATTCCCTTAAAAAGATTCCTTTCTCAATAACAGAACCATTTGTTGGCACAAAGGTAGACCCAGGGTTCATCTCCAAGAGCACACCAACAAGCCCTAGCTAGTGGCCCTTTCGGAAACACCTGTGAAGAAGATGCAGTCTCACTCGAAGCATCTATGAGGGGGTTGCAGGACAGAGATGTCTACAACCAAGGGGAATATCAAGTGGATCTAACACAGGAACAACACAACATTCATATATCACTTATCATCTTGATCTACTCCATGCATCTATCAGATCTACCTTAACAATGCAATAATAGTATATGAAGGACAAATACAAAATACCAATCATACACAACACAAAATATATATGGTTCACCCTCTCTCTAGGGCTACGTCCACAGAACTGTGCTATATTATATGGATGTAAATCATACAGTTCTTGTCTTCGTTCTGAGCTAGCATATCTTCTCTTCTCCTATATTTCTCTCCCCTCCCTATGCACCAAGCTATAGGGTTGATCTTTGAACCCAGTTGAATATCTTACAATCCAGAAGGCTCTTGTACCTAACACTTCTCTCTCACACAATACTCTTCTCTCGACCAACTCAATATCACCAGTAATAATAACAACACATCAGCCCAAAAGTACCAATCCAACCTAGGCCCTTTAGACCTTTATCTATACTTTACAATCATTCACTGACATCCTTAGGCCAAAACCTAAGTGTCCAAATCCTACATACCAAAACCCATGCGTCTAAAACCCTAGGTCAATTTACCCGTGTTTTCAGGGCTTTTCCAGCATGTCTTTCCTTCCTTCTCCTGTGGTGCTCCAAAGCATCTAGTGGTGGATTTTTCCTCTTTCTGAGTCATCCACGATCCTTCTTCCTTGATTATCTTTCATCCCTGATCTCCTCATTCAACGACTTTCTTTCTCGGGCTTCGCTCCATCTTTTCTACTCTTTTGCTTACTTCAACCCAGTATCAGTCACTATGTCTTCCGCGAAGTTCGCTTTTTCCCTTTTCTTCCTTTTTCTTCACTTCCTTCCATAACCAAGGGCCAACACCTCCCCTTATTTTTTCATTGTCCTCAATGCAACTCATTTACACAACATCAAAAAGATTTTCAAAATATTTTTTTTCACTGTATTATGCATGCATAGTGTCTTCGTGCTCCCATGTTGTGTCCTCAGGTCCGTACCAAGTCCATTGAACATTTACAAGCCTTATGGCTTGATTCTGGAGCTGCTTTATTTTCTGGTCCAGTATGCGCACAAGATGCACTTGTAAAACACCTTCTTGCTCCACCTGAATCGCGTTCGAATCAATCACATGATTAGAATCAAGTATTAATTTCTTGAGCAATGAGACATGAAAAATGTTATGAATAGTCATGCATGCACGGAATGAAAGCATATAAGCCACTAGTCCAATCCTTTCTAGAATTTCAAACGACCCACAATATATGGCTGCCAACTTGGAACAGTTTCCCAGCTTCAAGGAGCTTCTATTGGCTTTCACCTTCTATAAAACATGATCCCCCGCTTTAAATTCCTTGTAAGTTATGTTCTTGTCAGCATAGATTTTCTTCCCATATTGGGAAGCCTTCAAATTCTGTTTAATCTTCATCATTTTCTCTTCCATTTCCTTGAGCAACTCTGGTCCAATCAATTCCCTATCAAATGGGTTGTCCCAGCTTATTGGGGTGTTTCACTTTCTTCCATAAAGTGCTTCAAACAGGCTCATCTTCAGTGATGATTGATACCCATTGTTGTAGGAAAATTATACCAAGTGTAGATAATCTTCCCATTTAGATGGTTTGTCCATCACATACATTCTTAACATATATTTTATCACTTGATTTACCCTTTCTGTGTGTCCATCAGACTCAAGATGATAAGCTCTGCTGAAGTTCAGAAAGGTTTTGAACCCTTTGAATAATCCTTTCCAAAACTTTGAGGTAAACTTTGGGTATCTTTCATACACAATTGTCTTGGGTATTCCATACAGGTGTGATACTTCCCTCATATAAATAACAACAACATTGGTTTCCTTGTGAGTAACCTTCATAGGAATGAAATGGGTAGCTTTCGTAAGCTTATCCACCACCCCCATGATGGAATCGTGCTCCTTGTTTGTTCTGGGTAAACATGTGATGAAATCCATTGTCACTACCTCCCACTTCCACTCATGAATGGGTAATGGTTGGAGAAACCCAACTCGGTGTCTATTCTCATCCTTGACCCTTTGACACTCCAATCATTTAGCTATGTACTCTGCAATTTCTTTCTCCATGCCTGAGCAGTAGTAATGGCTCTTGATTGCTGCCACTATTTTCTGATATCCAGGGTGCCCAACATAAGGCACATTATGCATTTATTTTAAAATCGTGCTCCTCAAGTAAGGATAATTGGGTTCACAAACTATGTTTTTGTACAAGAGAATTCAATTAGTTCCCAAGATATAATCTTCTGTTTTCTGTTACATTTTACCTTGCTGCAATTTTGTTACCAATTCCATGTACTGTGTATCTCCTTTTTCAATATCAGAAATTCTACCTTTAAGATTCAGCTGATACATGCTAATGGTTGTAGCATGTAGTTCATGCACTCTCCTGCTGAGTGCATCATCCACCTTGTCCTCCTTTCCTTTGATGTTCTTGATATCAAAGTCATACTCACAGAGGAATTCCAACCATCTACTCTTCCTAGCATTCAAAGTAGGTTGATCAAGAAAATACTTCATACCATTATGGTCTGTCCTCAACTCAAACCTATTTCCCATGAGGTAGTGCCTCCACTTCTTCAAAGCGTGCACTATGGCTACCAAATCCAAATCATGAGTGGCATAGAGCCTTTCATTCTCTTTCAATTTCCTGGATTCAAAACATATCACAAACCCAATCTAGCTGAGGAATGCACCCAGTCCTTATTTGCATGCATCTATGCAAACCATGAATTATTCATTCAGATCTGCAATCTTTAGAATTGGAGTGTTGGTTAACAGTTGCTTCAATTGTTGGAAGCTCATTTCACATTCTATTTTCCATTGAAACCTCTTCCCCTTCCTTTGCAAGGAAGTGATGGGATGAGCTATTCTTGAAAAGCCTGTAATGAACCTTTTGTGGTAACCATCTAGACCCATGAAGGATCTGAATTATGTCACACTCTTAGGTGTTTTCCACTCTTTAATGGCCTCAATCTTTTCAGGGTCCACTGTTATCCCTTCTTTAGATATTATATGCCCCAAATAGTGAATTATGTTTTGATAAAATGAGCACTTTCTCAATTTGGCATACAATTGATGCTCTCTTAGTACTTGCAACACCATCCTCAAATGATGCTCATGTTCTTCTTCTGACTTGGGATATACAAGGATGTCATCCATAAATAAAATGACAAACTTTTCTAAATATTCTCGGAAAACACCATTCATTAATCACATGAAAACAACTGGTGCATTTGATAACCCTAATGGCACCACTGTGAACTCATAATGACCATACCTTGTCCTAAAGGTGGTCTTGTTGATGTCTTCCTTTTTAATCCTTAGCTGATGGTATCATGACATGAGATCTATCTTTGAAAATATCCTAGTATCCTTCAACTGATTGAAGAGATCATCAATCCCTTGTAGAGGATACTTGTTCTTTATAGTCACTATGTTCAACTGTTTGAAATCGATGCACAATCTCAATGTCCCATCTTTCGTATTCACGAACAAGACTGGGGCACCCCTTCTTGAGAATCTCTTCAAGCTGCATTTTCAACTCCTTCAGCTCTGGTGTACTCATTTTGTAAGGAGTCTTTGATACTGGATCTGCTCCAAGCATTAAATTTATAGAGAAATCAATATCTCTCTTTTGAGGTAGTCCTGGTACCTCCTTGAACACATCTTCAAAATATTCTAGGGCTACATGTTCCTCCAGATTTGGCACCTTATCCTTAGATTCTTCCCATATGGACTGTAAGTATTTGACATCCCTTCCTGTAACACTTATTTATCTCCATTGCTAAGATTTCCTGGATAGTAATTTCCCCGGGAATTCCTTGGACTGCTCTCTGATTTCCTTTCTCATCCAAGCAATTGAATTCCTTTTTATGACAGTCTAATATATTATGGTGTTTGTCCAACCAATCCATACCAATTAGGAAATCATATGATCCCAAAGGAAAGATGTTCAAATCTACCTCGGTACTCAGTCTATTCATGCCCACTAGACATGATTTAACCAACTCAACAACCTTTCTCTTGGCTCTTGTAACTAGCTGCACTAGCCAATATTTCCCATGCTTTCTTCTTGGTAATTGAAATAATTCCACTACCGTAGGATATTCATATCTATGACTAGCCCCTAAGTCAATTAAAATAGTAAGGGAATGGTTATTGATCATACCTTCAACTTCAATCATGTGTGATTGAAACTCAACTTGCTTGTTGTCCAAAGCTGCATAGATTCTTGGTACTCTTCTACCCATGTCCTCCACTATTTTTGCTTGTTGAACATTGTGAACATCTCTCACTTTGTCCTTTCTATGAGGGAAATCTCTATAATTATGATCTCCATTACAGCCCCAAAATTGCATATGTGTCTTCCTTGGCCTTTTCCCACTTACTTCAACCGTCTCGGGCTCTTTCAAAACTGGTTGTCCTTGAGGAATATTTATGAAAAATGGTGGCTTTTTTCCCTTCTGCCTCTGCTCCCTCTTAAAATTCCTCTTGTCTTACCAAGATTTTTGGAAAGTAGGCTTTCCTTTTTGTTGATGATATAATCATATTTCTCTCCTTATAGTTTCTTCCAGAGTCTTGGCATCATCATATTGGATTTTTTCACTGATAAAAGATGGCAGCCCACTCAAATATCTCTGGATCTTGATTGTCTCATCCTTAATGAAAGGGACATACTTCAACAGATCTAGAAATCTCCTCTCATATTCATCTATAGTCATGTTTCCCTGTTTAAGTTCAAAGAACTCTTTCATCTTCTTGCCATAGTATCTCTTAGCTAAGTACTTATTTTCAAAAAGATTCTTGAATTCCTTCCAAGTCACATTTTTTTCCTTGGAGCATTGTACTTGCACCAACTGATCCCACCATATGGATGCCTTTCCTTTAAGTTGGTAGATTTCAATTCTTCCCTCTGCATGAGAATAATAGTTTTGCAATTGGAAGTACTTCCTCATTCCTAACAACCATGTCTCAGCATCTTCATCATTCTTATGCTCTCCATCAAAAGTAGGAGGTTTGATCTTATTCATTTCACCTTTGCACCCATACACCCCAGACCACCTATGTTTCCTGATAGGGGATGAAATTGAGATACTTTGTTCTCTCCTATGGGAATTCTTTTCGTAGTGTTGGTGATGTCTTCTACCACTTCTTCGTCTTCTTTCCTCATCAAGGAACTTGTGGCTTCCTTATTTTTTGGAGCCACTCTCCTTATCCAACTTCGTTTCAATTCTTTCCAGGCTCTGCATTAACTTCATATTGAATTCTTCTTGTTTCTCCTTGGATATCTTAAGCCTTTCGTTATCTTCTTGGTGAATTTGGACATCTTTTTACAAATTCTTAATGATTTTCATCAGGCTCACTTATTTATCTATTTCTTCTCCATGCCCATTGGAGTTTGTTCCTTCAATTCCCAAATGGACATCCATTCCCTTAGCTTCATTCTCCAAACGATAAGCATCCTATGCCTCCTCCATTTATTTTCACTATGGAACAATTTGGTTCAGTTATATCAATTGTTAACCCTGCAAAATGTGCAGTCAACCGAATTTTGTCAGGTTATTAGACTTAATAATTCTCCAAAATAACGTAAACAATCTGATTCAACAAAATAATATCAGACTCTATTTTCTATGGGTCTTTGGTTGATCAAGAATATCCACGGCTCTATCTCTGAGCCCTCTTATGTTCTACAATTCACTTTCGGGTGCTAACCCCCTTTTTCTTCAGCCCTCAATTCGCATGTGACCAACTGCTAATAGTTGGGTGCTTATCTGGAGCCTTGAAACTTCGAGGCTCTGGAGATTCAAAGGTTTCCCTTTTCACATGTTACAAAAATCAAGAAAATTGAACGATAATTTCATGGAGGACGGTGGATCTATGATCCACATTCTCTGTTAATATCTATGGTGGATAGGAGCTTCAGGACTCCAGCTTCAACGGTTTCCAAATCTCATCATAAAAAAAATCTGTGAGTGTCAAATATGTGAACTCGCGAAGTGGGGTGGATAACAGTCCTCTGCTTCCCAACATCCAATGGTTGATATTTACTACGGAACTCTAGGATTCAGGGTTTATGGATTGTGCATACTCTCAATATTTCCAGAGTGCCAAGTCTTTGGACTGTTGCATTTGTTTCCAAGTGTCATTTTTTTATCAACAGTCGAGATTTAATCCATCCCTCTAGTCTTCGGGACTTCGGAGCTTTGGGGTTCCGAGACATTGGAGGATTTCACATCTGCAGACCCCAAAACTCTCGAACTATGAATCTTTGAATACTTCCACATCACCCCTGGGACATCACCATGTTACGTTACTTCGGCTCTATGGAAATTCTGGGATTTATTCCTCCCATTCCATCATGAACCATTTCTTCTAGAGTGTCAAGTATCCAGACCTTGGGATCTGACACCGTGCATCCCCTATGACCAACAGTTGGGATTAACTTCGGCCTTCGAACCTTCGGGAATTCTCTACCCAATTCTAACTGTAGCACCTTTCCTCTGGAGTACCAAGCCTCCAAACTTCACGATATGGTGCCACACGTCTATTGGGTTCAAGCTATTGTGGGCCTAGTCTAGTTAAATTCTTCGCCAAGGTTTTAGCTACTTTCTGTATTCATCAGGGCCCCACTACCCATGATCGAGAGGAGTTTCATGTGGAAGAATACTAGAAGTAGACACGTGGCCCAATATGGCGGATGACAAGTGTCACATTCTAACTAGCATTTCAATCTTCAAAAGTTTCTTAAATCACTGACACATGGAACACATCCCATGTGTCCACGTCATCCCTAGTGATGTCAACAGGCCACGTCACTTCGGGCTTCGGAATATTTTACACTTGCACACTCCAACTCTCCCGAACTTCAAATTCTCAAACTTCTTTACTTTTCAGGTTCCAGATGGTACAAGTGTCAACAATTAAGGTGGTGGCATGTGGCATGTCTAGGTAGGGTCCACATCACCACTGGGGACGTCATCATGCCACGCCACTTATGATCTTTAGCTTCGGGACTTCAGGCTTCGAGACTTCTCAAACTAGCACACTCCAATTCTCTCGAACATTGAACTCCCGAACAAGACGATCTTCTGACATGCATCCATTTTTATGGACAGTATGGATCAACTTTGGAATTCAGGACTTCAGGAGTTTGCGCCTTAGCACACTTTGTTTCTCTCGAACGTTGAACTCTCGAATATGTTGATATTTCGACATGTTCCCCTTTTTTATGAATGGTCCATATTAACTCTAGACTTCGGGACATCGAGCTTCGGGAGTTTTCACACTATCATAATTGGTTTCTCCCAAATGTAGAACTCTCGAACTATTGTGAGATCTATGACTCACAGTCACTTACGCGTATATTTGACAGATCATATTTGGTTTTCACCGCTGTGCCTTATCTCTTGCACTTGGATTGATCTAACTATTTTGATCTGTCTTCAATCGATCCAACGGTCAAGAAATTCTCCCCAGATATATGGTGTAGATCCACTTTGAAACTTCGGGCTTCGACCCTTTCTTCTCTATCACACATAAACTTCATCAAAGTCACGAAGTTTGAAGTACTTAGGGGTTAACTTTCTTGCACATTTTCTAAATCTGATGACTGTGAAGGGTCTTCCTTCTCCCAAATAGATCCTATGGCCCAAATTCAAACCTTGCGACCCAACACAATGGTTATTGTGGCTTCCTTCATATGTAGGTTTTCTTGAACTGCTATACTTCTTGGGCTTCTAAACATAGTCCAAGTGTTCACATGGTGCCTTCCTGACACTCACGAACGCTCTGAAATTAAAATATCTCCCTCTCGACAACAATTCACTCTGAAATATTTTTTTCATTAACCACTACCATGGCCCATCCAGGATCAAATTTGAAACCTTGGCTCTGATACCAATTTGTGATGCCCCCTAACCACCAACAGGTTGGGAAACATCACTCTGTAAACATACTTTTCTCTCAGATACCATTTTGTGACGTCCCAACCACCAAAAGGCCTGGCAACATCACTCGTAAACATACTTCTGCTCTGATACCAATTTGTGACATCCCCAACCACCAATAGGCTGGGAAACATCACTCTTAAACAAAATTATTCTCTGATACCAATTTGTGACATCCATGACCACCCAGGTCGGGCCATGCTACTCCAGAAAACTATGATACTCGAATATACATAGTATATATATCTAATGCAATTTTTAACCAGACATAAACATTTTGTTCATACATAGATTAATGTGGAAGTGACAATAACACATACAAATTTCTAGTTGATTTACATTTTTCTATCACACATCATAATGCAAAAATAATAGTAAAAGCATATATGCAGTAATCACAGGAAAAACCCATAAATATAACAACATATATAAATACAAAACATGTAAATAAACATAGGATTCGTACTTATATTTTAATTGAAGTACATCAACTATGTGTAGACCTTCTACAAACCTTCCATCCTTAGACCATAGTTATCATCACTCTCATTGGTGGGTCACCCCTGAGCTGGGACTAAGCTCCACCAAGAAATGGATTCCTAGGCTAGGCAGGGACAATAAGAAGTTGCACAGTACAACAGGAAGGACTTCCTCCAAGGAGCCACTTACGCCCACAACTCACAGACTCTCATTCCCCACATTCTTGTTCCACCCCAAGAGTGTACACCTTCACTGTCACACAGTCCATTGGATACTACACCTCCCTTTCCAGGGCTTCAACAATAGGTTGGATCAGGAATTCTCATAGTTTTTTCGCTGCTACTGGACTTCCTCCAGGAGAGCTCACTTCTTCAACACACGGGCACGGTGATGGCAGCAACAGAAACTAGACGTGTGGAAACAGTACTAACAGGACAATATGCAGGAAACCTGTAGGTGTAGGTACAATGAGGGTATCAAATTCATCTTGTAGCAGAGGTTCGGGTGGTTTATGAATTCAACAATGGCAGACAAAATGACTAACTGTATGCTTTCTTAGTGTCTGCATGAGTGGGGAAACCATGGCCAACAAAGAGAGAATGGTGAGTATCGTCTCAATGGTGACAATCCCCCCGAGATGGTGAGAGAGACCCCATAGAAATGCATGGGGCTTGGATAACACTTGGCTCTCCAGGATCATGTTTCCCCCCCACTTGCAACTCGTTCCCCCCCTAAAGGAACTTAGGATAATTAATATCCTCTTTACATATTTTAGAATATTAATTATATATTATTCTTTTGGGTTTAATCTCTTAATATTAGTCCATCTTTCCTACACTCTCAGCCCCATCCCTTTCCCTACCCAGAGGAGCTTAGTCCCCCATACCTCTTTCTTCATGGTCAGTCCATACGCAACGATGTTTTTATGTTAAAAATATGAATATTTACATGTACAAAACATGTTCCTGGCCTAATCAACACATAAGCCTACCATCTTCTAAATACATGGCTCACCAACCTACAAAACATGTTACATTCATAATTACAACCGGGTCTCGACCTTGGGGTTATCGTAAAAATTGGTAAGTGCGGACACAAACGAATCTCCCTAGTTTCACCCCGAAACTAGAACAAAACAAGACAGAATATAAAAATTTCCCTAAGTTTTAATTATCAATCATACTTGTTATCACTGAAATTTCGTCTGCACATGGCGACAAGAACTCCACATCATCTGCACATAGCGACAAGAACTCTACATCATCAAAACAGCAATGAAGTCATTCATGGCACTATTCACAGCATTCCAGAAGGGTCAAATAC
>ML794855.1:179374-192256 GCA_009831015.1 Picea engelmannii | reverse complement strand
GTTATTTTCTTTTCAGCTCTTAGGTAGATTTTATTTCGTTTGGTTTTCTATTCTCTGTTAACCCATTTTGATCCACAACAAACCTGTTCTGCCTTGCTGAGCCCAACAGGGCATGCTAGTGCTCCCATTCTTGCTCACCCGGCTACGATTCGAGCACGAACAATACTAACTAACAAGAGATAAATGACATATCGTTTAAATGTTCTTTGTCCTCGCTAGTGTCGTCCTCGCTCCGTTCCAAGGATTATGGGATGTTGAACTTGTAAAAATACATAATATAACAAAGTGAAAGAAATGATGTATACTCAACAAAACCAATGTATGTGATCAAGGAGTCATACAATAAAATAAGAACAATTTTAAGGGAAAGAAATATATCACTGTATTAGAAATATGAAAAGGAGAATACAACTGATGCCTTGATGTTGTAAGGTCCCTTCCAATAGTTCCTTGCTTCCCACACACTTATTCTTCCTGGATTATGAGACTATATATTTGAAATTCATTCACAATCTATCTTGACAAAGTAGAGCTCAAAGCCAACATAGGCCCAAAAACTCCAAGCTACAAAAATTACTCAAACCGAATCAAGCTAACTTTCCCATTGAGAAATTATCTCCTTTTATAAGATGAAAAGGATAGGGTGAGGAGGTTAGGATGATCCCATGAGATCAGGGATGTGACTCAGATCCAAACCGATTGGAGTCCAACTCACCCTCGAAGCTTCAATTCTAGAAGGATTGAGAAGATTCTATTTTTCCTTCATACGGAAAATCATCGCACCCTTAATATTGAGAAGAGTGTGACGAGGTCATAGGCCAGTGTGGTGAATGATGTGAAAATCCTAGATCAACGCACCCTTAACACTAAACAAAGTGTGACGATCCCTCTTTACAAGGTTTTTACAAAGGAAAAGATCATATTCATCTCTCTCAAAAAATTCATCTTCATTCTTCTTCAGGGATTAATGAAATTGATCCTTCTAAAGACAAAGGATAGGTTTACATCATTAATGGTCATAGGGGTGACGAAAATAACATGTAACAATGATCCCCCCAAAGTATGAAGTTAGAACATAGTGATAGTTGAAATACTTTGTCGAGTGTGTGTTGGGAACAAGGAACATGTCGGTCGGAAACCTGCCAACAAACAAGGAAATACAATATAATAATATATCATCACTGAGGTAGGCATTCCCATACTCATAATACAAAAGAATAAATTCCGACATGCAAATATACATGTCAAGAAAGATAGGTCATGGACACCAAACATACACTGTGGATACATGCATTTGTGACTCAAATATGAACATAGCCACCAAAAGTACATTGTGGATCTATGTGTTAAAGACTCAAATTTGAACATAGGTATGAGACATACACTGTGGATTGATGCAATAGTACAATCTAAATATACTCCAACGCAACTTGAATCTATCTGAAAATATTTAGGGTCTTCATCTCCACTACAATATAGTACGAATCTAACCATGCGAATACATGTGTTGAAGTCATAAACGGTATAAACCACTTGATTACTGGTCATTTATGAATACCGTTAACAAGTGTGAGGGAAATCACCATTAATTTCAATGAATCCCAAGGTACACTAGTACAATGCAACAGGCGTGAAGTTATGAGTTGAAGTCAAACACTCGATGGAATTTCCCAATCAGGGGTCAATAATGAAAACCCGTTGTCGAAAGAGAGGAAACCTACCATTGATGCATGCAAGTTCCAAGGTACCGATTAGTTTCTAAGTCTAATTCCTAGATAATGAGTTGAAGTTCACAGGAAAAGACTCGTCACAGGAGGGCCTTAATGTTGTTGATGATTGTAGCTATGTGAGATATTCTCCATCTTACAAACCTGAGAGAAATCCCTTGAGAGGGGTGTGTGGTTCCTATTTTAGACAGAGATGGAACGTAGAGATGACCTCCTCCTTATAGAGAGTTGAGAAGAAATCCAGATGATTCTCCTATGTAACACACTGAGAAATGATATATGTTGAGTTGGAAATGCCTATGGCTGAACATAAGATGAATGTGTGAAAGCCCAAAGTGTTGGGTGCATCATCATGAGAACATAAATGAAGATGATGTATTAACCTCCTCTGAGCAGAAGAGTTGATGAGAAACTCCATATGACTCTCTTGTGTAATTCAATGGGAAAGAAGATTTGTTGAGTGGACGTGCCTGTGGACGAGCATAGGTGAACGTGATCCTAGTGGATGAGCACTGGTGAATAAGTGGTTCTTCTGTGTAATGAAATGAGCCAAAGATATGGACATCCCTATGGATTTTCCCCTAGTGGATGAGCACTAGTGGGTGTACAATATCCCTTGCTATATTGTTCAAGATTTAGACCTGCCTGTAACCCTAATTGCAATGTAAAGGGTACAGGTCATACGCACCTTAATGTAATTCTTAGTTAATGTAAAAGATAATTAATCTGGTCAATATTAATTATATTATGAGATAGAGAGGTCGACCATGTTGTGCCAATAGACACTTATGTTGACAGGTTCATTTTAGTATAAGCAAAGGTAAAATCCCCATTGAGGAAACATATCTTTCATGTGAGTTTGGAAATTTCAGCAAGTACACCTTCTTGGGAAAAGTGTGCACCTCTCTTGGGCGCTAGTCTTCTAGGGTTTGAGAACCCTCTTATGTGCTAGGTCTTATTGGTGGTAAAGGTATTTCTCTTGAAGAATATAACAAAGGATTTTGTCTGGAATTTTCTTCCCTTGTTGAGAAGGGTTTCCCAAGATAATTCTTGTGTTCTTGTGCATGGTGTTTCTTCTTTTGATCTTGGTTGTTGGAACATTATTGGTTATGGTTAAGTGAAATGCTAAAAATGGAATAAACTTCATGATTAACCTTCCTTATTGAAAAATCAACAAATGTATCCCCCATCAATGACACAGAACGGGTAAAAATATTTGTAGATCAGAGTAACAAGTGATTCAGGACTGACGCAGGGATGGTTGATGCAATAAAAGGATTAAGGACTATAGAAATGGTCAACGCAATAGAAGGATTTCCAGGTTGAATTTATCTTTGAACATATTGACGACACAAAAATTGTCTTGGCAACACTGACTGAACAAAAGGATCACAGACCAAATTGTAATCAGATAAAGGAGTATGATCAAAAGACAAGAGGATTTTCCAACCTAGACATAAATCAATTGAAAGGGTTTCACGTTCAAAAGAAACTCTTCCATAGAATACAATTTTAGATACATTTCTTTCCCAATTTTTACCCCACCATTTCTGGCAAGTACCTCTTTATTTTTACACAAGCTTGAGGAGGATAACATATTCTTGAATTGTAAGCTCATCCTTTGAATGAGTCCCTCGGATTATTTTTAACGAACCCTAGGAAGGAGTGGTTCGGTCCCATATGGGCCTTTCGATGTTTGTTTTATGAGTCCAAAGAAAGAAAACTCAAGGGTTTTCCATGTTTAGGGAGTTTGAAAAACACTTAAAGAAAACTCCAAAATGTCCTTTTTCATAAAGTAGTCTGATGAGACCGAAAAAGAGTTAATCTACCACTCAATAGAATTTTTATTCAAATACTTTAATGAACATTAAAAGAACAAGATCGCTCAGCAATCTTTTCATGTTTAGAGAGTTTGAAAAGAGCTTAAAGGGAACTCAAGGGTGTTCATTTTTTGTATAACCTTTACGAGTCCAAAAAAAGAAATAATATTTTACTCAGTTACACTCTCAGGTATTTACGAGCACGATAAAGAACAAAGACTGATCTCAGGATTGCTTTCATTTTTACGCAAGTTTAAAACAAAACCAAACTATGCTTGGGATATATTTTATTTTTATACAATCTTAAAACTAAACTAAACAATGCTTTTATCTGGTTTTATTTTTACACAAGCTTGAAAAAAATATAACTATGCTTGTGACTTCCCAACACATAATCCATGGATGGTTGGTACTTAGCCCCCATATTAAGAAGCTAGTGTCTTAACTTCAGCATGAACTCCAGAGGCTATAATCATTTCCCTCAAAGATTCGTTACATTCGACAGCATAGGTCGATGAAATGAAGATTCAAATAATATACATAACGAAGTACTTGACTCAATCGAGGAGGGGAAAAAATATTTCCTTTTTTAAATGAGCTTGACACAGGAACATGAACTATGCTCGAGAATCCAGGTTCAATCCCCAGACCTCTGTTTCATTTTTTAACGAGATTTACACAGAAACAGGAACTATGGTCATAGGCTCTGTTTCATTTTTTTAGTGAGGTTTCCACAGAGACACAAAAAACTATCCTCATAGATGGTTTCATTTTTTAACGAGCTTCAAATCAGAAAATCATGCTCAAATATGGTTTCATTTTTTAATGAGATTGAAATCGGAAAACCATGCTCAAGCCTCTCTTCTTGATCATGTCTTCCAAGAGGAAAAAACTCCTGAAGGAAACCATGTCAAGGGAAAAAAATCGGTCATGTCTTCCAAGAGATATTCACTGGACGGAAGAAACACACTCGGGAAGGAACACATGTCGAAGGCGACAACTGGGGTAAGGATATTAGGCTCCAATAGCCCTATCGAAGAGATCACCATGTCAAATATTATATCTATTTTATAAGAGACTAATATTACAATGAGAGGATCATCTTCATCAGCAGTGGAAGGCATGGGAGACAATGCCACATAATTGACCTATGGCGGGGGCGATACCATTTGCATATAAGAACCATTTAGGGAGTTCATTGAGTTGATAATCAAATCAGGTCCAACAAAGGAGAGTTGATCAATATTCACAACTCTTCCATCATGAGGGAAATATATCACACGAAAAAGAGTGGACACGATAGCTTTCATGGCATAGACATAATCTCTCCCGAGTAAATCAAAATCTAAGGGATTGTGGACTACCATGATGTCAATAATGACAGTTTTCTCTCCAAATGTTACGAAAAACTAAGGAAGGACTCTTAAAGGGTGATTAGTTCTTATATTAAAAGCTACCATATTCTATTTAACTGGCACAATATGAGGACAACCCAAATCTTGCCAAGCAATAGAAAATAAAATACTAACGGATGCACCTTCGTCTATCAGCGTCTGAGGAACGTCCTAACCACAAACTTGTAATATAATCTTGAAAGGAATGTGAGAGGGAAGACGAGGTCCAGTTAGTGCACCCCAATAAAAAAGGATGGCCTCATTACTTGGAGGGGGTTCCAAGGGAGAAGGAGGAATTCCCCCCATCACAGTAGAGTTTGTATCAATGAGAAAAACATGACGGTATAAGGGTTACTTTCTAGTGGGAGAGTAGGATCGACTGATGATGAGATTAGATCAACCACTTGGGTTTCATTCTCCAAGGGGAGAATGGGGTTGATGGATGGAAACAGATCGACCCCTTGAGTTTCACTCTCTAATGAGAGAGTGGGATCAACTGAGTATGGGATTGGATTGACCACTTTGTCAACTGGTTCAACTAAGGATGTGACCATACTAACTACATGATCAACCAGACTAACCGATCAAGGGATCGGATTGATCATTCCATCAACTACAGGTGGCTCCATAGTAAGCTTAGGATAAGCATCTGGAAGTTGAGGTTGGGAAACAGTCATGTCTTCTAGTAATTTCGAGGCTTTTTCCATACGAGGGAAAAGATGATTTTGATGACTCCCTCCGCATAACATACATGAGAACTTGACTATACTTTTGTTCCACCCAACGGTATCATGACTAGTTAACCGGAGGTCATTATCATGTTGTTCATAGGTTGAAGACACAGGTTGGCGAGGGTGTGTAGATCATGCTTCTATAACCTTGGATAGACAAGGGAAATATTTAATAAGATGGATACCCTTACAAATCCTGTAAGAGTACTTGGGTTTACGGGTTGTTTGGGTGATCTTGATATCATCAACACAAGTAACAGTAACTATTTGTTTTCTAACATGTCTATCAATGGTTGGAATATTGGACCCTTGTTTATTTTTCTTCTTCTTATTCTTCCTTTTCTTCTTCTTCTAATCCACTGGGTTACTAGCTTTAGAGCTTTCACTCGGAGAAGAAGATGAAATGGAAGAAGACCTTTCAAGTGGAGAAGGTGAAGAAGATCTTACTAGTGAAGAAGGTGAAGGATCAACATGAGGTTTATTTTCTTGGGGGGAGTTATTACAAACTAATCACTTACTACATTCAGGATTACCTAAGTGGAAAGGAACCATACCGACAATCCAATCGTGAGACCTAGAAGGCTCAAAGTAACGATGTAAGGAGGACCCCTGGAGTAGGGGTTGCTTCATTGGTTTTTCTGGGAATCAATGCCATTAAACATAGATCCAGCCTAAATTATGCTAGGGAAAATAAACAACACACGCTAAAAATCTAGGAAGCAAGCAAACAAAGAAACAAAACCTTCTCACAATGAACGCACTAGTTGGTGATGAAATCTAACGTTGCAAGAAAAATGTAAGAAGGGGTTGAGATAGAGCGGGTGGAAAAGTTGCGTTGACTACCTATAACATGCCCTACCACCTAGGTCCGTCCATGTTACTCCATAAAATGATTTCATTCTTTGATACCATACTCTAACATACCCAACATCCAACTGAGTTATGCCACATAAATTTTTCGAATTGCATGCAATTAAAACATATACACATAGAACTCTTGTGGAAATTTATATATAAAACATAAAAAGACAAATACATTCAGTAAATCCACAGATTCATACTGAAATAATAGTAAACATATACATGCAACATATATTTGTGATACCCATAAATATAAAGACAGTTATAAACCACACATATGATAAACCAATAAAAATAAACATGTACATAATTATGCAGCATGTAATTTATCACACAATTGACACTTATCTTGGTAATAATATCACCAACTACATCCATACCTTCCACAAACCTCCCAGCCTTAGACTACACTTCTCATCACTCTCAGTAGTGGGTCACCCCCAAGATGGGACTAAACTCCACCTGGGTAAAGGGATTCCTAACCAGGATGATGTATCATAGACAAAATGAAAGACTCCATCATAGGTGTCGACTCAAACTAACATCCTACAGTCCCTCATTCCCCAGATTCCTATCCCACCCTAGGAAGTGTGCCTCTTCTCTTCTCAACAGTCCCTCGACTACCTCACTTCCTTTTCGAGATTCAGCAACAGGCTAGACAGGAAGTCTCAGAGCTTTGTAGTTGTAGTTTAGCACCTTCAAAAATCAATTCCCAACAATTCTCTCACCTTGAGATATTTCTCACAGGCCTAACAACCTACCTCTTCAATATCCCATGGGCCTGACAACACACTTCTTTAGTCCAACTCCCAAGCTAACCAAGTACAGAAACAAGAATGGGTACAGATACAGGTTCAAATACTGTGACAGGAATGTATGGAGAACAACTGACTAGGTGAGTGAATGATCATGGAATGATTAAATGGATGACTGGAAGATGAGAAAATGAACTAATTCCATACTATATGTATGCATGTTCCCAACTTTACACTTGTCATGTTGGTAGCTACTTTGGCCCACTTGTACCCATCCTTAGAACTTAGGATAAAATAATTTTCCATACTTTCTGATTTAAGGAATATTAATATAATATTCCTTTTTGTCTTAAGCTCCGTATATTATCCCTTTTTCTTAACTTGTATACCCCCCTTGCCTAACTAGTGGATTTTAGTCCCCCATACTCTTTTATCTTGGTCGGTCTGTGCACAACGATGTATTTTCTGTTAATGATGAGACATATACAAAAATAGGTTCATTGGCCTTTAACATATAGGATCTTCGGCCTAATCAAAACATAAGCCTCCTAGCTTATAATAACTGGCTCACTAGCCTATAAAACACAACATATACACAAAGTCTCCCTAGCCTCAACATCACGTTCACTTAAGTTGCTACGCGTGGTATCCTCGAATGTGCATACTTCATCATTTTAGTGTGCAGTACATGCATGCACTATGCCATGAAAGGTGCATAAAAAAATGATATCAAAAATCTCACCAGCTTAAGTACATTTTCATTTTACATTTACAATTGGGTTCGGCCTAGGGATATTGCAATACCTGCTTAACGGAATTAAACCCTGGTGCAAGCTCTCACACATAATCGTGGGTATACCCTCCAAGAATCTCGAGTGATTTTGGCCAACGTCGATTCCAGGTACCGTGAAGACTTACCCCTCCACATTCACCTTGTGTAAAGACTCTAAAGAGATAGGATACTCAGGTTACCAATTACAACAATGATGTCTGGGGAAGCAGTCGACAATCTGATCCACGCGCAAGGGCAGGATATCAAAGACCGAAATAGCCTCGAGAAGGTTCGCACAATATTTTCTTCTCAAGTGACCCCCAATAATACGTGCAATATATACACTAAGACCAACAAAATAGGGTGAGTAACTATGTCGGCGCTAATGCGACCTCGTGATTGACCCTTGTGTTATAAGGGCTTCCCAAGAAAAAATGTAGCAAGTGGATTTAACTCTCCCTATCACAAGATATTATGTTTGTTTGATATATTTGTAAATTTATCCTTTCAACCTATTCCAAATCCCTACACCTTAAGATAATGTAGGTTTTTTACCAAAAAGTATAAAAATATCTAATCAATTTTTATAAGCGCTTTATTTTAAGGTTGTTGTTTACTCAAGAGGAAAATGGCGTGGACTAAATAATGTTTTGACCGACTCTAAACAATGCAAATAAATGAGAATGCAAATATTTCACTTCGATGAAAGCTATAATACGAGAAGGAGAAAACATTTATCTTTCCTAGATGCATAATGTCCAATTTTTTTATTAAACTCATCAATATCAAGATCTTCAAGAAATGAGCCAAAGAGGTTGTACACCAATACACGATTCAAGACCAAAAAATGCCAAAAACATGCAATTTTTCTACTTCAAATGCAAGGATGCCCCCAATCTAATGCAAAGAAAGAAACTAAAATTTATGTTTCAAAGATACAATAAAAGAAATAAAGAGATTCTTCAGGACAAAAGGAACCCAAACTACAATTTTTATTTTAACATGAACTATTCAGAAAAAGAAGTGTTCTTTCACTAAATAATTCTAAAGAAAAAACAATGCTTTGTAACCGAAAGACACTCAAAGCAAGAGATCAAATCTTTCAAAAGAAAATAAGCTAAAACAAAGGAAATATGGATAAAAGAAGATTCAAAGACTTTCAAGCACACTGTAAAAAAACCCAACAAATCACCCGAAACACTTATCACATATCTAGGTAGGTAAAACCACCAAAAGATAAAAACAATTCCCAGTCGTCGCAAGATGTAGGATTAACACAGTGAGATGATCCTAGATCGCCACAGGAAACAAAAGGCCATAGAATGATGACTTCACACTGTCTCTGCAAGGAAGAGTGAGGTGATCCTAAATTGTCGTACTATCCCTCAAAGCAGGGTGCGACGATCAAAGGAAAAAATGGAAAAAATAAAAAGCAATAAGGTTTTTCTAGTGAAGTTTAATAGTCAAAGAGTCAATCTGGATCTCCCGGTGACTCAAAAAATAGAACCCAAGCAATCAGAGCAAGAAAGAAATATAAACTAGGAAAACAATATGTTCCCATGTATGGTCGCTAATTTTTTTATCGAAAAAATCGATAAGTGAAAACACAAACAGATCTCCCTAGTTTCACTCTGAAACTAGAACAAAACAAGACAGAATATAAAACTTTCCCTAAGTTTTAATTATCAATCATACTAACTAACAAGAGATAAATGATGTACCTTTTAAATGTCATTTTTCCTCGCTAGTGTCATCCTCACTCCATTCCAAGGCTTATGGGATGTTGAACCTGTAATAATACATAAGCCAACGAAGTGAAAGCAATGATGTATACTCAACAAAACCTATGTATGTGATCAAGGAGACATACAATAAAATAAGAACAATTTTATGGGAAATAATTATATCACTGTATTAGAAATATGAAAAGGAGAATACAACCAATTCCTTGATGTTATAATGTCCCTTCCGACAGTTCCTTTCTTCCAACACACTTATTCTTCCCGGATTCTGAGACTGTATATTTAAAATTCATTCACAATCTATCTTGACAAAGTAAAGCTCAAATCCAACATAGGCCCAAAAAATCCAAGCTACAAAAATTACTCAAACCTAATCAAGCTAACTTTCCCAATGAGAACTATTCTCCTTTTATAAGTTGAAAAGGATAGGATGAGGAGGTTAGGATGATCCCATGAGATCAGGGATGTGACTCAGATCCAAACTGATCGAAGTCCAACTCACCCTCTAAGTTTATCTTCTAGAAGGATCAAGAAGATTCTCTTTTTCCTTCGTACGAAAAATCATTGAACCCCTAATATTGAGAAGAGTGCGACGACGTCACAGGCCAGTGTGGTGCAGCCTGCGATGATCCTAGATCGTCACACCATTAACATTGAACAAAGTGCAACGATCCTTGTTTATAAGGTTTCTACAAAGGAAAAGATCATATTCGTCTCTCTGGGAAACTTCATTTCATTCTTCTTCAGGGATTAAGGCAATTGATCCTTCTAAAGACAAAGGATAGGTTTAAATCATTAACAGTCATAGGGGTGATGAAAATAATGTGTAACACTTGGGATATTATAGTCCCAACAAAAATGATTATTCAAAGTTTTCTTCCCTTTACGAAAGTATTGTGAATATCTTAAATTCGATGTTCAATATCCTTTGGAAGTTCAATTCTAAGTTCGATATTTTCATTTAAATTATGGATTTTCATGTTCATGAGCTCAAAAGTCTTAATGATTGACTATTAAATAAGTTTTTGGATCCAATTGGTTCTCTAATAATTCATTTAAAAAAATTAAAACCCTTTCTTTTGGATGACCATAATCTTTCACAAAGATCAAAATTATTGATTGATGAAGGAACAATTGCACCATTTTTTTTAACAAAATACCGATTTATCCATTGATTATTGAATTATTAGATAATGAAAAGAATCACATAGAATCATTCAATAACACTGATTTTTCAATGATATCCAATGATTGACACAATTAGTTGATATCTCAGTGAGAACTTATTTTCACGGAGCAAATAAGCTCCAATTTTTTAATTATTTGCATCATCCTCGATCAAATTATAGGAAGCTTATGTTCTGATATGGAAGGGATTCATATCAAAAGGAAGAATATTACATACGGGAAATTATTCAATAATTTTTCCATCCACAACAATCTCTCTTCCTTTCTGATTGGTGAAATAAGACCCGTTCACTTAGAGAAAGAGACTATTTCATTCATAAAGTCACAAGTATATAGCATATTCTTACCTAAATATTTACAATGAAAAAAATGTGGTGACCAAAAATCTGTATTAATCTATGACTTATACAAATCCTTCAATTTACTAACTCGATTGAATCCATTCGTTCATGACAAGAGATATCTTTCCCGAATCAAAGAGATTTCTATAACACCTTTAACAAAATAACAAATAGTCAATTTGGAAAAAAAATAATTCAATCCTTTTTTAAATAGATCCAATTCAAAAGAAAATGACCTTGATCATTACCTTAAAAAGGATTTCATTTCAAACATAGATCTTATTCAAACTCGATCATATCAAGAATATTTACTATCTAAAATCTTTCCCAATAAGAATCAGGAAATGTCTCGTGATTGGTTTGTAACCGAAAGTTTCAAAAACATAATTGGAAACAAAGGCATAGATGGGAGGAGTAGCCTTTCTAATTCATCTAAAGAGGAACAAAATATTCTATCATTACCATGTTTTAATGAACCTGTTAAAAAATAGGAGATGTATAGGATCTCTAGAATAGATAGTGTTTTTTCAAAATGGGATTTGTTCCAAACATATATGCCATGGTTTTTAACCTCTGTAGGGTGTAAATATCTTGAAGATATGCTTTTAGATAATCTTCTAGAGATATTAATACATGGCAGTAATCAATTCGTATCTATTTTGCGATATATTAAGCCTAATATTATACATAAATTGAATATCTTGTGGGAACTTTATCATCTATTATGCGAACCTATACAATGGAAATTGAGAACGAATCTTTTGAAAATTATTTTTAGATTCAGAAGATTCATTCTGAATAATTTTTCCTTTCTAATTCCTTTGAATGAGTTTTTAGAATCTAGTATCATAAAGGAAATTGTTGATTGAAAGAAGTCATCAATTTCATTCATATGGAAACATCTAAGATTTCTAAATGCTCAACGATATGAAGAATGTGGGATTCTTATCCCATTTTTCATTCTTGGGAATTTTATTCTTCAATATTTGAATGTGACTTCCTTAACCTTTATCAATTTAAAGGTAGACTTTCAAATCATCAAGTATTTAAAGGATCGGTTATACATGATAGAGTTGTAAAAATCAATGAATCCTTTCGTGCCTAATCTCTTGTTCTCTGATACAGGGGACACATCTACCTCTTATTATATCAAGAGGAACATGAAGAATAGAAAGATTATTCCTCCTATAACTATAAAAAGAGAGTTGAACAAATGGTGTTCTAGTATGGATATCTACAAAAAAGAGATAGAATTACTAGTTCAGCATCTAATGATGGAAAAAAAAAAAAAAAAAAAACATTTCTAAATTTGAATCAAACTTGACTTACAGTCATAATTTCCTCAAGAATGATTTTGGTTATCAAATAATTGGACAATCGAGACTTATTCAATTACGATATTTGGCCTACAGTTATCAAAATGATCTAATGAACTACGAGTTCGATCCATTTTGTTTAGCAAAAAGATGGGTATTCCTTTCTTTTTGTCAGAATATTACCTCTTCATAAATATTGTGTTGAACCAAAATATACTTACCAACTTAACGAGAA
>ML794855.1:167869-179262 GCA_009831015.1 Picea engelmannii | reverse complement strand
CCCCCCCCCCCTATTTTTAGGTGGTTTTTCGATATTTTAATTTTTTTGATCCACAATGTTTCCACATTATTTTTTAAATGCCTATTTTTGATCTATTTTCAATTTTTTCTAATTTTTTTTATTCAATGGTGTTTTTAGTCATTTTTTCATGCTTCTTTATATCTTAAAAATATTTTTTACCATCTACTTTTTTGAAGTTTTGATTTTTCAAACAATTTTGTCTGCTTAATTAATTTATTGTTCCATACTTTTTAAATATAGTGAAAACCATCATTTTTAACACATTGTTTACCTTTACTTCAATACATCGAAAAAAATTGTAGTTAAATAACACTATTTTTGAATATTTAGCCAAAAAAAAAAAACATTTTATAGTCATACATAATAAAAAAACCTATACATTTTGGTACATATTCCTTAAAATAAAATGTCAAATAAAGCATTTGTATGGACATAATTGAACAAAAAAAAGTCAAAATTTTATAAAAAAATATCATTTTCTTTCATATTTTTATACATTTGAAGTAAAAAATGACAACATTTAATAAAATTTTCCAATGTATAGTGATTCACATACAAATAAAATGAAAAAAAAAGGCAATAAAAAGATTCATCACAAAGCAACAATAGATACATCTTTATTCTTATTTTAAAATCTGAAAGTCAAAACATTAAAGTTATAGCTCATCAAAATTTTGCAAAATTGAGAATCATCTTCAAAGGGAATCTTAAAACTAATCAAAAATATCATATATCCCAAATTCATCATTCTCAACAGACACATTATCATATTCTTCGACGTCATTTTGTGCTTCCGTTGTGTCATTTTGTTCTTCCATTGGCTCTTTGATATCCGCAAGTTCTCCAAAGTGATCATTTCCAATCATTCCTCCTAATGGTACTTGAGGTTCTTTTGACAATTTTTCCACCTTTAATTCATTAAAATCTCCTTTCCTCAAGAAAACTTCTTGCATTTCATCTGGAAGAGTTGGAATAACATTAATTCTTTGTTGAATAAAACTGCATTGCACTGGGTCACTTTCAATGGCTATGTGATTCCTTCCTTTCTGTAGGAAACAAGCTAATGTTGTACCTAATCACCAAATAGAAAATAAATAATGAAGTTAGATAATTTAAAAAGACATAAATTAAAAATATATAATATTGAAGTATGATTTCATAAATATTATATCATAATTCTTACCTGAACCCGAGAACAAATCCAAAACCCAATGTCCTTCATTTGAAAATGTATCTATAAGATAATTAATCAATGCTTGTGGTTTTTGATAAATGTTAACCATCTTTCCTTTCAAATCTTTTCATCATATGTTAGCTTTCTAACCACAACATTGTATACCAATATACTACTAGGAGTCTCTCCATCCTTTGCATTTACAAGAATAAAATTATAAAAATCATCTTTTTCTCAGGTTGCAAGATGTATACTCTCGAAATCATGTTTAAATGATTCTCTATTGGAGCTTCGAATATTAGGCTTGTGCATGTAACATAAATAAGTGAAAATTCAATTAACTTGTGAATTAGTAAAATTGTTTTCTAATCTTAATTGCTAAACATACACTTTCAATATCTTACCAAATAAGATGCATCCTTGTCTTTTCTTTCCCCTTGAAACTTGATTGTACTAATCCTTTTTGTGTGTCTAATGAAATACTAGAAATCTAAAAAATGGTGATGTTGTAACTTCCGTAAATCCCATAACCACTTTATTGGAAGCTTGGTAAGTATAAGGCTCAGTATCATATCCAATGTTTTGGATATTATAACAATGAGGGATATCCAAAATAACTAGGGAGTATTCCTTTTTAGGAACACTATTGGAAAGTTGTTCGCAATCACCTAATATCACTTTATATTGAATAGTGTTGATCCCATTCCAAATTTAGTGATCAAGGGTGTCATCAAGTTGAACATTTTGAACACGTCTCCTTCTTTCTCTTTCAAACTTCACTTTTTGAATTAAACTTTTGAAAGTTTCAAGTACTTCATCTGCATTCTTCTTTGGCATATTTAATGAAACAAACAAATTTATAGTTATATATCTATAACTATTGAAATAGAAATAAATTAACTTACAAATGAATAATATGAATGTAATAAATCAACATACCTTTTTGAATGCAACAAAAAATTGTTTCAATATTGTTGAAGAGATTGAATCTGGATAGTTGAGTTTAACATCATCCCAACTTTCTTCATTCAACATCTTGACCATTTCCTCTTGTATTCTCATATACACCTTGTGACTAAATAAAACAAAAATAATGTTAAACTGATATGTTAAGCTGAAAAAAATAATTTTCTTGTCCTAACATAAATAAAAATAACTCAACAAACTTACTTTTTTAAATTCATCACACATTTCTTCCATGGGCAATTCTCCCAACCTAATATGTGATAATATAGTTAGGATAATTTTATCATCCTTCAATCATTGTATTGATCTCCAAGGTGTTATATTCATATCATCTGGAATATTTTTTATGTCATGACTGGTCTTACTTGTGCCACATATCAATGGTTTAGCCTTCTTAACTATCTGATTTTTTATACTAATATTTTCCCATAGGGTGAAGATATCATCTATCAAATCCTATACATGTCCAGTTCTAAATCCCAATTGAAAATAACTATCCACAACTCTAAATATATTACTTCCTTTGCAATTTTTTTCTTTTGTATTTTCATCATCAAGTGGAAATCCTATTTCCATACAACATTACTTCTGAAACTTAACATCAACATTTGATCTCTCCCCACGACATGTTTCAAAAAATTCATTATGGATAAATATCACCCTTTGAATGAAAGTCATAGACATTATGTACTCATTGTTTATGTTATGATCTCATGCCAGTAACTTTACTTCTGAATCTATTAAACTGGCATAAAGTATGCATTTGACTGTCTCAAAAAGAGGATTATTAGGATATTCTTGAATCAATTATCTTATATCCTCTGCAAAATGATTTCCTCCAATCACATAATATTTGTAGTCAAAACATTTTGAACTGTAAAATTCTTCCCTCGTAGGAACTTCCATTAGGTCAACAAGAACTAGGTAGTCAACCACATGTGCATATGGATTGTAACTAATCAATTTTTTCAAATTGTGAATATGCAAGTGATGTGGTTTTCTAATTTTATATTTTTATTTCCCTTCTATGGGTTTATAAAGTTGTTTCACATTCAACTGAAATGTGTGGCCATCATCAACTAAGTTTTCCATCCTCATTATATTTCAAATGGAATTTTGTGTTGTTTTCATAATACCATCCTCTAGATCAACACCTGGTGTTTTTATTTATCTTCTACCTTTCAGACTTTCACTATAATACTCTGAGCTAACGATGGCTTCTTGAACATTATCAACATTTCTTTTCTTCCTCTTATGATTTAAATGTGTTTCGTCTAAATCAATGATTTCTTAATAATCAATAGGAATAGACTCATCATCAACCATCGCTATTTTTCATTTATCTTGTTTATTATTTTTGCGAGAAGGAGTCATAACCTCATTAGGACCAATCTCAACAAAATATTCATCTGGCGTTTCCTCATTTTCAAATGTAACCCTTTTAGGATTTCTAGAATGATTATTTTTCTTTCTTCTTTCATGTTCTTCTCTGTCTACTCTTGCAGGTTCAACCTCCATTATTTTATGTTTCTATTTCCTTCCTTCTTGTGTCTTTTCAATATAAAAAGCGTTGATGACATCCATGATATTATTCTCTATAGAGTAAATCCCCACTAACATATGTGAAAGTCCTTCAACAAAATCCTGTAAAAATAAAATATAACATTTTCATGTTAAATAAAATTAAAAAATTACCATGATACTAAAAATAATAAATGACACAAAAATAAAAATAAAAAACTTACATTTCCTTTCTCAATGTCATCAATGATGGATGCACATAATTCTGAAAAACATTCATTCTTGTTATAATTGCTCAATTTGAAACAATATCTAAACTTGATATAAGTTCTTCTTTGTTTGACAAGTGCATAAACAATATATGTGGTTGAAACCAAACATATATCTTGTAACAAGCCAAGTGACTGGTAAGTTTCGTTCACATGTTCTAATTTGGCACAATAAAAATATATATGATATCCATTGTTTCCTTTCTTGTCTTTAACAAAACAAGAATATTCCAGTTTGTTTTCACCTTCCACAAATTTCCACTCTCTAGCATTCTTCATTGCCCTTGATAGGTCAGGTGTTATGCTATCATTTTTTTTCCTAACATTCATGGAGGTCATTATTGCAGGTCGTGATCCAGATATATTCATAAATAATATATTTCCTTCCATTTNTATAATAAACTAAAAAAAAAACGTTGAATATAAGAACTAATTTAAAAAAAAATTAAAAAATTTTGACCCATATTGAATTTGTTTTTACCCATGGAGTTATTAGACTTATGCCGGGACCGTACCTTGGCCGTGGGGGGTTGGGATAATGTTTGGCATCACCCCAGGCCCCTCGTGGCTAAGTAATAGTCCTGTGAGATCGTGCCTTGGCTGCGGGGGGGGATGGGGTGATGCTCGACATTGCCCTAGTCCGACCATCCCCATGGCCAAGTCACGGTCCCAAGCTAGGGCGATGTCGGGCATCACCCCATACCCCTCACAACTAAGGAACGGTCCCGTGGGACTGTGACTTAGCTATGGGGGGGTTGGGGTGATGCTCGACATCACCCCATCCCCCACGGCCAAGCCTTGGGGGCTGGGGAAATGCTGAGGTAGATGAAGATGGCGATCTCCCTCAAGGAACCAAGTCTCTCCACCTAGGAGGACTTCTGCTACCTTGGGGTGGATTCATTGGAAAGAGATGGGAGAGTTTCTCTTGGGACAATTTTTCCTAAGTATGGAAACACAAGTTTGTTGGAGGCATGTATGATATAGAACTGAAATCGGTGAGTCTATGGAAATGAAGAAATATGTAGAAACAAAGAGAAATAAATCCTGTGGATGGGGGCATGTCTTAGGTGCACCACAGGTGGATATGAATATGGTTGACGGAGAGTCTTGGTGATGATATTTCTATGATTTTCCTACTAAGGTGAGGTGAATATTTTGACTACGTCATGTTTTACATTGAGCCGATAGTTCTCATGTTTTAATTGTTTCACAATAAAAAATAATTAGATGAGTGTTAGTCGTGGTTCATGCCACCCATACTATATCTTTTTGTTTCTTTCATTTGTTCCACATTTCTCTTGGTTTCTCATGGATGTATGCTTATATATGACTAAGTGTTAAAGTATTTACCGATTGTCTAAGTATACCATAGTTGCACTAGAGTAGGAGTGTGACTCATCGGTATCCTAGAATAGAGTATGGGTATTCTCTAGGTGAAGAAGCGTAGTCCAAATGAAGTATCCTTGGTGTTGTTGAGAAGCCAAGCGAGAAACATTGCAGTGTTGAACACCCTCAAGAGGTGCACAATCGTAATATTTGGCTAGGAATACTATGGGGACATGATAGGTGGTGTGAGAGCAGTTTGGTGTTATTCAACAATCTTGTAGTCAAAATAGTTGTGATGGGGCACACTTGTTGAGAAGGATGTTCATTTCAAAAGAAATTTAAGTGGGAACATTCGCATACATGGTGAATGTATTGGTGTAGTGAACTTGTTCATTGCATACCTTGCATCATACTTACGAAAGAGGTTTGGTTGATGGTGTGGTGTGAAGGTTGAGTTAGATTCACAACTTGTATGGACCGAGAGAAGAGTTTTTGGTGAAAAAAAGAACTTGGACAAGGTGGATAATAATGGAAATGATCGCAGAGTTCAGCACAAATGTTGTTGTTTAATTTATTGCAAAGGAAGACTTTGTTAGTTTGAGTTATGATAAAAGTCAGTGTCGGACCTATTGTGCACACCTTGGAGACACCAAGCATAGAGTTCGTTGGGAAATCGAGAACATAGGAATGGTATTTGAATGAAACATTTGTCGCATGACTTTTTTGATATCTGTTAGGGACCTAACCTCCCTAACTCCTCATGTAGGTAGAATACTATATTTTCCATGTAATAAAGGCCAATATTAATAAGGCCTAGTAATAAGGAAGAATAAGTCAAATGTAAGAGGACCTAATAGAATCTTCTACATCTAGAACATATTCCTCTAGATTGTTCTTTTGGTAGATATATTTAGTATAAATAGGAGTCGATAGCATGAGAAGTATTTTATTGAGAATTATTGTAACATAGAGCTGCTCTGCTGGAGGTTTTCCCCTCGAAGAGGAAAGTGAACATTGTTTCCTATCAATAAAGGTATTATTTTGGTGTTGTGGTTTTATATATTGTGTTGTTCTGTTGTTATTCTCTGTAATATTTATGTTTTTGGCTATTATAATAGATTTGGTATCCTACAAGTGGTATCGGAGCACTTTCCTAGGAAGAGTGTGGGTTATTTGTTTTTCAAGGTAGAGACATACTCCATCATATTAAACCTACAGAGATTTATTGTTCAATGCATAAGTCCACGGTTGGTGAAGCTTACATGTAGGAACTACAAGTGGTACTTAAGCGCACATTGTTGGCCACCTTTGTAACCCCTTTTGGTACCCCATCGAGTGGTAGCACATCAGAAAACATCGATATACGGATCGACCTAGATATCCTAATATTGGTTGTGGAGCTTGATTGTCTTCTTGATTCATAGGTATTTTTTTCAGTTGTGTTTATACCCCATTAATATTGTACACCCTGAAATATTGCACACTCCTCCAAGTGGGGGGGTTGCAGGGGGGGATTTCCCCCCTGTGGGATACGGGGGGCTCATCCCCCTGGTTGGGGGATCTAGGGGAAAGCACGCCCCCGATGGGGGTTCGAGGGATAGTGTTCCCCGATGGGGGTTCAAGGTTTAATCCCAAGAAGGAAAAATTTCCTTGAATGTATATTTAAATTTCATAGTAAATATGGATCATTCATTATAAGGTTGCAGATTTGACGGTAGAAGTTATGTTAGGTATTTTTTCCCCAGAAGGCAACCCTCTTTTTTGAGGGAAATTGTACTGCGTCTATATATCATTGTGAATATTGTATTCTGAGAGAGAAGATTGTGAGAGAAAGAAGAGGAAGTTATATAGGGTGTGTTGTAGGTTGTATCCCTTCATTTGTTGGATAATAAAAAGGAAGGACCTGGAAATTTCTTTGGTGGACGTAGCCCACACTGGGTGAACCACATATATTTGTTTCTCTATTGCATTGTGTATATTTTGTGTTTTATTTCCTTATTTGTCTTATTTTTATTTCTCTGTGATCCTGTTTATCTAACAATTGTATCTAAGCGAAAGGTAACCCACAGGAAAAGAGAGTTCCTGGTTCGAGTGGGAGAAACAACGAAAGATGGAAAATTTAGGGTCGATAAATTTAACGAATAAAACTACCAGTTATGGAAGATGCAAATGGAAGATTATTTATATCAGAATGATCTATTCCTACCATTGGGTGGAATAGAAAATAAGACAATGACCATGAAGGACGAAGAATGGTAGGTTCTTGACAGAAAGGTACTAGGAATGATATGGTTGAGACTGGCAATATCGGTGGCTTTCAATATTTTGAAAGGAAATACAATGAAGGAGTTGATGGACGCATTGGCTAAACTATATGAAAACCCCTTGGCAATAATAAGGTATTTCTAATGAAGAGATTATTTAATATGAATATTTTATAAGGTGGGTCTATTGGAGATCATTTAAATGAATTTAATATGGTTACTAATCAACTAAGTTCTGTAAAAGTGGACTTTGATGATGAGGTCGGAGATCTTCTAATCGTGTGCTCATTTCCATAAAGATGGAATGAATTGGTCATGGATGTAAGTAAATTTTTCTCTGGTTCAAACACTTTCAAATTTGATGGTGTTATTGGTGTTATCCTTAGCGAGGAAATACGATGGAAAATCACAGATGAGACATCAAGTAATGAGTTAAACATGGAGAATAGAGGAAGAAAAAAGGATAGAGGAAAGGGCTTAGGGAACCACGAGAATTATAGGAAGGGTAGATCCAAATATAGTTGGGAAATATAGAGTGATGGAATTGTGGGAAGAAAGGACATCTGAAGAAATACTGCAAAGCTCCAAAGTAACAAAGAGATGGACAATAGAAGAAAAATCAGGAAGCAAATGTAAAAGGTGATGTGTTACAAGATTCTTTGATTCTTTTTGTAGATAATGTTTCTGAGTATTTGGTAGTAGATTCAGGGGATTCATTTCATGCCACATCCCATAAGAAACATTTTCTAGATTATGTTCAAGGTAATTTTGGACAGGTTCATTTGGGTGATGATGCACCATGAAAAATTGTTGGGATGGGAAAGGTAAAAATAAAGCAAAGGAATGGAAACCAATGGTTGTTGAAAGAGGTAAGACAGGTTCCAAACCTAAGGAAAAATCTAATTTCAATAGGGAAGTTTCCAAGTGAAGGTTGTATATTCATATTTACAGAGAAGGTGTGGAATGTAACCAAAGGATCATTAGTGATATAAAAAGGAGAGAAGGTAGGTACATTGTATTTATGTACTGGTAATACTGACTCTTCTATCTTTTTATATTATACATGAGTGGATACAAAACTAGGGAATCATAAGATTGGACACATGAGTGAGAAGGGGATGTAGATAATTCAAAAATTAAATTTGTTACTAGATCTTAAACAAATTGATTTCGATTTATGTGGGCATTATGTTTATAGAAAACATAAGAGAGTCATATTTCTCAAAGTCAGAAAAGAAAAGAAGAGTGAAAGGTTAGATCTTGTGCATACATATGTATGGGGACCAAATTAGGTATCATCTCTTGGTGAATCTCATTATTATGTTACTTTTATTGATGATGAAACTAGAAAAACTTGGGTTTATTGAATTCAACAAAAATATGATGTTTTTCATACTTTTAAGAAATGGAAAGCTTTAGTTTAGAATGAGAAATGAAAAAGTTTGAGGTTTATCAGATCAGAAAATGGAGGTGAATATTGCAGCAAGGATTTTGATGATTACTGTTCATACCATGGGATTCATATAGAGAAGATAGTTCCATGACCACTACAACAAAATGGTGTGTCAGAAAGGATGAACTGGACAATCATGGAGTGTGCAAGGAGTATGAGATTGCATGCTAGTTTTCCCTTACAATTTTGGGCAGATATTGTAGATATTGTTGTTTACTTAATAAACATAGGACCTTCAATCTCTTTGGATTGTGGAATTCCAGAGGAGGCATGGATGGTAAAAAGGTAAACTATTCTTTTTTGATGACTTTTGGTTATGAAGCATTTTCCCATATTGATAAAGAAAATAGAACAAAGCTTTAGGAAAAATTGAAGAAGTGCACTTTTATTGGTTACGATGTTAATGATTTTGGTTATTTATTATGGGATTATGAAAATCAAAAAATTATTAGGAGTAGAGATGGCATATTCATTGAGAAGGTCATGTACAAAGATCAGTTGCAGGGAAAGATACAAGAAAAGGAAAAACCAAAATACACAGTGCTTGGTGAGATCATTGAAAAAGAAATTCCAAAGGTACCATAAAATAAAAATGTACAACAATAGGAGCAATAGGTACCTCAAACTCCTACAAGTTTTGTTAGAGGATATACCGGGTTAAGTAGACCCCCTGAACAATACTCTCCTTCATTGTATTATTTATTGTTGATTGATTCTAGTGAACCAGAATGTTATGAAGAGGCAATGCAGGTAGACACTAGAAATAAGTGGGATCAAGGAATGAAAGAGGAAATGGATTCCTTGGTAAATAACTAGACTTGGGACTTGGTTTAGTTTCCTGTAAGAAAAAGAGCATTGCAGAATAAATGGGTTTACAGGTTGAAGGAAGAAGATGGAGGCAAAAAGTGGTACAAGGATAAACGTTTTGTAAAGGGGTTTGCACAAAACAAAGGTATAGATTTTGATGAAATATTTTCTTCTATTGTTAAAATGACTTCAATTAAGAATATTTTAAGTCTTGTGGTAGTAGAATATTTACATCTTGAACAGTTAGATGTAAAAACAACTTTTCTCCATGGGTATTTGGAGGAAGAGATTTATATGTAGCAATCAAAGGGGTATGAGGTCAAAGGGAAGGAAAAATTGGTATGTAGGTTGAAGAAGGGCTTGTATGGCATAAAGAAATCTCCAAGGAAGTGGTATTTGAATTTTGACACATTTATGACAGAACAAGGTTAAGATGTCATTATGATCACTGTGTTTATTTTAAAAGGCTAGAAAATGGAAGCTATATTATCTTGCTATTGTATGTAAATGACATGCTTGTTGCAGGTTCTAATATGCAAGATATAAATTTTCTCAAGAAGAAATTAACTAATTCATTTGTGATGAAGGATTTGGGTGCTGCAAAGAAAATCCTTGGTATGAGAATAACAAGAGACAGGAAAAATTGCAAATTGACATTATCTCAGGGTGAGTACATAGAGAAGGTGTTGGAGAGGTTTAGAATGCAGAATGAAAAACTAGATAGTACACCTTTGGAAAATCATTTCAAATTAACAAGGAAATGTGTCCCAAGACACAGGAGGAGATAGAATACATGTCCAGGGTCCCTTATTCATCAGCAGTTAGCAGCTTGATGTATGTGATGGTTTTCACAAGACCAGATACTGCACATGTAGTCGAAATTGTGAGCATGTATATGAAGAATCCAGGTAAAGAACATTGGGAGGAAGTAAAGTGGATTATCATGTATTTGAAAGGTATTGCTACTCAGGCATTATGTTTTGGAGGTTCAAACACTATTCTACAGAGATATGTTGCTTCAGATATCGAAAGTGATAAAGATAGAAGGAGGAGCACCAAAGGGTATGTTTTTACTGTAGGTGGAACAACAATAAGTTGGATTTTGAAACTGCAAAAGGTTGTTACACTTTCAACAATAGAGGAAAAGTATGTTTTTGCTACAGAGGCTAGTAAAGAGATTATTTGGTTACAGAGGTTTATGGAGGAATTGGGAAAGAAGTAAGAGAATAGAATATTGTACTGTGACAATGAGAGTTCCATTCATCTTGCAAAGAACTCGTCCTTCCATTCAAATACTAAGAATATACATCTCAGGTACCATTTGATGCGATCCGTCTTGGAAGATAGACATTTGAAATTTGAAAAGATACATACTAACCAGAATCCTACAGACATGTGTTGGCAGCCAACCCATTTTTTTGATTGCTCTCAAAAAGTTGCCTACACCCTTTGTCGTATTACGACAAATCATTGTCGCATTGTGCTTTTAGACATTCGTCTCATTTTTTGCGACAATTACGATTCAATTTCGTTTCAGTTTTCACAACTGCAAGTGTGAAAACACCTCTTTCGTTGCTTAGATTGTCATCATT
>ML794855.1:153976-164483 GCA_009831015.1 Picea engelmannii | reverse complement strand
TTATTATAATCATAGTTAGTATCTTGTAAATATATGATAGTTAGTAGTTTATAGTTAGATTAGTATAGTTAAGTTAAGTTTGTTTTTATTAGTTTCTAGTTTCCTCTATTTTAGTTTGATTTCTTTTATTTAGTTAGATTAGTCTATTTTAGTTTGTTTTATTAGTTTCTAGTTTCCTTAGTTTAGATTGTTTAGCTCAGATCACTTTCTCTTTGGTTTCCTTACGAGACCTCAGAGCGGCCAACGGAGCCGTTAAACTCGTCAGGGTGGTCCATACCAAACGACTTGGGTTATTTAGACAACCCCGGACCGGTTCCACTCTCCCAGTTGACGGATGGATTGTTTCGCCCGTCAACAACATGTTAACAAAGGGATTAACTAGGGAGAAAATAAGTTACTTCTTAGTTTCAATTGGTCTTCAAGCATGAAGGTGAAGATGAGGAATTTTACAGGTCCAAGAAGGATCATAGTCCAGCAGATACAACAACGGTGGATTTGCTGAGATCAGTCTCCAAGTGGGAGATTATTGGTTGTGGAGCCTAATTATCTTCCTAATTCATAGGTCTTTGTTTTAAGTTGTGTTTATACCCCATGAATATTGTACACTCCTCCACCCGGAAGGGTTGCAAGGGGGTATTTCCCCCCCTACGGGGTTCGGGGAGCTCATGCCCCTGAATGGGGGATCTGGGGGAAAGAGGGACTCCTACAGGGGTTCAGGGGCGAAGCCCTAGAAGGAAAATTTTCTTTGTAAATGTATATTGTAAGGTCGCAGATCTGATGGTAGAATTTATGTTAGGGTTATTTTCCCTAGAAGGAAACCCTCTTTTAAGAGGGAAATTGTATTTCCATTGTGTATCATTGTGAATATTGTATTCTGAGAGAGGATATTGTGAGAGAAAGAAGAGGAAATTATAATTGGTGTGTTATAGGTTGTATCCCTTTATTTGTTGGATAATAAAAAGGAATGACATGTCAATTTCTCTAGTGGACATAGCCCACACTGGTTGAACCACCCATATCTGTGTCTCTATTGTATTGTGTATCTTTTGTGTTTTATTTACGCATTTGTCTTATTTTTATTTCTCCACGATCCTATTTATCTAACACCTAAATCCATCCATAGATAAACCAATCGAATTCTTGACTTCTATAGTGCCACCGATAACAACATTTGGGAAGATACTATCTAGTACCTGGGTATTCAAGTAGTATGGATAAGGGCATGGTTTATCCTCCTTAATTAGTAACATGAGATATTGGGCTGAGTAATATCGTTGGACCTCGCACGTATATCAAAGAGATATAGAACATGGAAAACCCTTGTCTATAGAAACCATAAATACCTTAACCCTAGGGATGGAAACATAAATAGACCAGACAATATCTATTTTCATGCAACTTTACCTCTTGCATTCTAGTTGTGAAATTACTATACATTTTTTCCTGTTAATAATTTGGGCCTTTCGACATTGCAATATTATTTAGATCGGAGTATAACTCCATAGGAGAAAAAAAATTATGGGGCCTTCATGCACTCTTATTTGAGACCTAGCCCATTGCATTCCTCTTTTCGTCCCGGTCCCAATGATCCTATCATTTTTCATCCTTTTTTCGTCCTCTTTTTTTCATGATCATAATGATTCCTCTTTTTCTCCTAATAAGAATGATTTCCCTCTTCACCATGATCATTGTCATGCATATGGTTTTCAACTCTTTCTTTGACCGCATGGACCCACCCCTCTTTCGATCATGGTTCCCACCCACCCAAAAGAAACTAATCAAAAAATGAGTATTGATCTGGCTTCCCTTCAGGACAAAATAAAAAAGGACATTATGGCCATTCATGAATAAATAGACATCATCTAAGACTAGCTCCAGAGAACCATTGGTGAAGTCAAAGACCAACTAAGTGGCCAAATTAATGTAGTCCATTCTACACTCCACCAATTCATGACCAAATTCCAAGCTACCTCCTCCTATGACCCCACTCTCTATAATAAAGGTGTTGACTCCAATCAACCTCTCCCCTCTCATTCGAACTACCTACCTTGTGACCCACGTCTTCCCATATTCAATGTCAACAAATTTAATGGATCAGAACCACAAGGCTTGGTTACTCAAATGGAACATTTTTTCTCCCTACATGGTATCACTGATGAGTTAACCAAGCTTCATTATAGAATTCTCTATTTTGATCCAGAAAGATGGAAATAATGGAAATGGCATTGCAATGAAAGCCAAGGGTATGTTGTTTGGTCACATTTTGTTGTTGAGTTGTATGAATACTTTGACACAGACACCCACCATTTAGCATGTATGACCAAGCTGAAACGATCTAGCACACTAGAAGATTTTATTGTTGCCTATGAGCACTTGGATTTCCTAATGGAGGGCATGGAATATGCTTTCTTCAGAGAATGATTTATCATTGGCCTCAAGGATGAAATTCATTTCCATGTCATCAAGTCTCACATGTCGAATTGGTTGGAAGAAACTAAGCATTTCAAGGAGGAACAACATGTCATTTTGGACTAGAGTAGAAAACTGACTTTTGTTCCCCTCCCTAAACCCAACCCACTTTCCCCTCGGGAAATTCCTCTCAAGGTACAAAATTTAACAAGGGAAGAAACGGTTGAACACCAACTCAAAGGTCTTTTCTATATATGTGATGAAAAATATTTTCCTGTGCACAAGTGTAAGGAACAAATGATTTTTATGGTCATTTCAGAGGATTTTTCTAAATAGGAAGTTGCAATATCTCTTGTTAAAGAGATAACCCTTCCCGATGTTACTACTTCGCTTGATGAACCACCATAATTTTAACCATTGATTACATTACATGCCTTCATGGGCTTCTCTACTCCTAAAAATCTCAAACTCATTGGTTGTATTAAGCATAGGAATTTAATCATCCTTGTTGAGAGTGGAAGCACCCATAATTTTATTCACCACCACATTTATGAGGAAATCAAAATTACTATATTCGTTTTGTCAACAATTTTCAAATCATGATAGTTAATGGAAATTACATGAAATGCGGTGAGTGTTGTGAAAATGTACGTCTTCAAATTGGGAAGTACCACCTGAAATATCATATGTTTTCCATCAATATGAGTGGTTGTGACATTGTTCTAGGTGTTGAATGGTTATGCACTTTGGGCCCCATTCTCATATATTTTAGGGAATTAACCATGCAATTCCAATAAGATTGACAACAATATCTCTTCCAAGGCATCACAATAGGTTCCCCTCGGATCATTGATTCCCATCACATGGAAAATATTTTCAAAAAAGGTCATTCGGTTATTATTTCCCAACTGCATTCTATTCAAGCAGTTGAGACACCTTTTGTGCATCCTAACCTCCAATGTCTCATATCCAAACACCAATATGATTTTTCCACTTGTGAGGGACTTCTGCCTTCCCGTGCTGTTAATGATTATTCCATTCCACTTATCCTCAGAAGTCTCCCTCCCAATGTTCACCCTTATCTTCATCCTTTTTCCCAAAAGAATGAAATTGAGAAAATCATGCAACAATTTCTTGAAGCAAGTGTTATTCGTCCTAGTACCAACCCCTATTCTTCTCCTGTGGTCATATTACTCAAGAAAGAAGTTACTTGGCATATGTGTCCAAAATTTTGTGCCCTCAATAAAATCACCATCAAAGAAAAGTTTCCCATTCCTGTCATTGATGACCTCTTGGATGAATTGAGTAGTGCCCAATACTTTATGAAATTTGATCTCCAATCTGGCTACAACCATATTTTTATGAAATAAGAAGATATTCCCAAGACTTCATTTAGAACTCATGAGGGTCACTATGATTTCTTGGCCATTCCTTTTGGCCTTTGTAATGCCCCATCAACCTTCCAAAGTCTCATGAATCGTGTCTTCCGTCCTTTTCTCCATCATTTTTTCATAGTTTTCTTTGATGATATTCTCATCTATAGGAAAACTTGGACAACCCATCTTGCACTTGTGGATCGAGTTCTGCATCTCCTCTCTTAGCACAAAATTTTCCTCAAACAATCTAAATGTTCCTTTGGAGCTTCAGAAGTGGAGTATCTAGGTCATATTGTTGAAAAGGATGGTGTAAGGATGGATCCTAAGAAAATTGAAGCTATGCAGGATCGACCTTCCCCTAAAACTCTTAAGAGTTTGCATGGATTTATACATTTAAGAGGTTATTATCGCAAGTTTGTTAAGAAAAATTGCAGCACCTCTCATGAATATCCTTAAACGAAATTCCTTCAACTGGACTCTAGTAGCTAATTAATCTTTCCATGCCTTGAAAGAGGCTATGTGCATGATGCCATTCCTGGCTCTTCTAGACTTCACCAAGACCATTCTCTTGGAATATGATGCTTCTAGAAAAGGAATTGGGGATGTCCTCATGGAATAGGGTAGGCCTTTGGCCTTCACCAAAAAAAACTTTTAGAAAGACATTTGGGAAAATCAATCTATGAAAAGGAAATGTTCGATATTTTGCATGCAGTGGATCTCTAGCATCCTTATATATTGGGGAAATGCTTCCAGATTATAACGGATCACCAGAGCATTATGTATTTTCTAGAACAAATAATTTCCTCCCTGAAGTAACAAAACTGGGTAACTGAGCTATTCGGATATTCGGATGAATGAGAACAAATGAAGAATACTTACAATCCTCTGATGAAGGAGTAGAAACTTCTTCTAGCTCTCCTTGTCCAACCCCTTTGCTCAATTAATCTACACTGATTATGCTTCAACGACATCTCACTTATGGGATCATAAGTTTGGTGTAATTTCCAATCTCCATCTACTGTATGTTGCTTATGAGATCATAGGTTTCATACCTCCAATATTTTCATGTACCTTTCACCATGAGAAGGCCTCCTTATATAAGCTTGGAGAGACCCAACCACTTGAGAGATATTTGGGATAAGTTGAGGATTCCTCTCCTTCAGTTGTGGATCTTCCCTAAGATCATGCCTTGAACTCATATTCGAATCCAACCAACTTCAGAGATTGAGGGGATTCTTCCATGATTTCCTCCAACAAACCAAATTTCGCCCAAAAAAGGCCAGCGCTCCCTCAAAAGGGACATAGAGTGTTGGAACTCTCCCCTGGAAGAGAGTTCAAATCTCCAGCGCTCCCTGACAATATATAGGGGAGCGCTCCTTTCCAAATTTGACTTTTGAGTGTCTTTTTTAGTGGCAAAAGGCTTGTACTCCTTATCAATTTATTTCTCCTCTTCAAAACTAGTCTTTGAGGTGTCTTAAGTTTCCTTATGATGTTTTTAGAGGCACGACATAATAAATATGGAAGTTTGATGTTTGAGACACTTATGTTCAAGATGTGACACTTACAACACTTTTAATGACGACACTTGTGACACTATTGAAGTGATTAATTTTGATGTGTAACAGATTGCCTCCCAAAGTGAGAAGTTAGAAGATGATGATGATTGAAGTACTTTGTAGACTTTTTACAGCAAGGGTAGGGATGCGGAGAACCTAGAAAAATTTTCACACAACCATCAAAAAAATATTAGGACATGCTTCAAACCCAAGGCAGACATACATATGCTTGAGTGATAAAGACTTTTCAGGTATGGCCTCCATAGAATACACTGCACATCCATAATTATATTGAAAAAAAGGTATAGCCACTAAACATACAACGTGGATATATACTTCCATGACATGAACTGATCATAGCCACGAAAAATACAATGTGGATCTATGAGATGACAAGACATAGCCATGGACCAATACAAAGTGGATCTATGTGACAGTATATGTGTCAATATTCAAGAGAAACTCTGTTGCAACCTGGGTAAAGTATATATCCAAGTGAATGACTCAACCCAGGGTATTCTTACCAATCCCAATGTAGTACGAATATAACCATGTGAATAGATGTCCTGATGTCAAACATGGCAGAAACCACTTGATTATCGGTCAATGATGTAAACCGTTGACAAGCGCAAGGAAAATCACCATTGATGTCAATGATTCCCAAGGTACCCTAGTACATTCTAGTGAATGTGAATAGATGAGATGAATTCGAACATCCATGTAATCATTTGATCAGAGGCCAATGATGTAAACCTATTGCCGTACGTGAAGAGGCCTGCCATTGAGGCATGCAAGTGCCAAAGTACTAACTGGTTTTAAGTCTAGCTCCTAGATAATGTGGTCAAGTTGACAGGAATAGACTCGTCAAAGGAGGGCCTTGATGTATCCCCCATCAACGACATGAAACAGACACAAAGATGTAATTGGTGGATCGAATGAACATGGACTGACACAGGTATTGAAACGGGATATTTTTTATGGCTGACTCTCAAGGAAGATAGTTCCCTTGAACACTAAGGCATGATGGAAGAAACTTGATGGGGACCAAAACTTGATAATGCAATGGATACTGTGACTTACATCAGGTGACTCAAAGGAGTAAGGAAACTCAAAGGATTGGTTCAATGCAGAGGTTCAACAGACTGAAATGCATGAAAACATAAAATGGCATGTTCAAGGGCGACTGCAAGGTCACTAGTAAACTTCTAAAAAACTATTTGGCTTGCTTATTTCAATTTTTCCCCCCGTCCAGATAGACGAGTACCTCTTTCTGGTTTAACGAGCTCAAGGAGGATAACGCATGCTCGATATAACTCACCTTCGGTAAGTTCCTCTTCCTTTGTTTAACGAACTGAAAGAAGTAAGGGTTCGATCCCATATGGGCCCTTCAATGTATGATTGTTTTAATGAGTCCAGAGAAGGTAAAATTGGTTGTTTTTCATATTTAGAGAGTTTAAGAATGACTTAAAGATGACTCCAATGTGGTCCTTTTCTGTAATATTAGTCTCGCAAGCCCGAAAAAGAGATAAATTATCACTCAAAAGATGACCTTTCAAACCTTTTAACGAGTGGGAAAGGAAGCAAGATCACTCAACAATATTTTCATGTTTAGAGAGTCTGAAAAGAGATTAAATATGAATCCAAGGGGTTCCTTTTTCATATAACCTTTACGAGTCTAAAAAGGTGATAAATTTATACTCGGTTACATTCTCACATTTTTACGAGTGCGAGAAAGAAAAAATACTAAGCTCGGTATGCCCCCAACTTGAAAGGATAGTGGATTAACTCTAGAATGATCATCAAAGGCTGGAGACATGCCCCCCCCAAGCTTCAATTCATTCACTGACTTTGAGGTTGTCACCAATTTCTGTATTAGATGGAGAAAAAGGATAAGGGTGGATGAAATGAAGGTTCAAAAATGAGATTAATGAAAGACTCGACTCAACATCTATGATATTTGGTGAAAGACTCGACCTGACATGAGAGGTGACTGTTTCATTTTTTAATGAGCTTAACACAGGAAAAGAACTATGCTGAAGGATCTGGGTTCAATCCCCATATTTTTGTTTCATTTTTTAACGAGCTTGCTACAGAAAAGAAAAAACTATGCTCATGGCCTCTATTTCATTTGTTAACGAGCTTGCTACAGAAAGGAAAATGATGCTCGTAACCTCTATTTCATTTTTTAACAAGCTTACCACAGAGAAGAGAAATTATGCTCGTGGCCTCTTCTTGATCATGGATTCCAAGAGGATAACTCTCTGGAAGGACACCATGTCAAGGGACAAAACTCAGTCATGGCTTCCAAGAGATATTCACTAGATGGAAGAACAATTCTCTGGAAGGAACACATGTCGAGGGTTTCGACAGGGGTAAGGAGATCAGGCTCCAATAGCCCTACCGAAGAGATCACCATGTCAACTATTGGATCCAAATCATCAGAATTTGAAGTCATGGGAGATAGAACCACATAATTGACCTATGGAAGGGGTGATATCGCCTCCATATAAGACCCGGTTAGGGAGGTTATTGGGTTGATGGTCAAGTCAGGGCCAACAAACGAAATTTGATCATTAGTCACCATTATTCCATCATGCGGGAAATATATCACATGAAAAAGAGTGGACACAATAGCTTTCATGGCATAGACATAATATTTCCCAAGGAGTAAATCGAAATCGAAGGGGTCCTGGACTACCATAACATCAATAAAGACAGTTTTCCCTCCCAAAGTTATGGGAAACTGAGGAAGGATCCCTAAAGGGTTATTGGTTCTTCTGTTAAAAGTGAACAGATTCTGGGTAACAGGCACAAGCTGAGGATAACCCAAATCTTTCCAAGAAATAGAGTACAAAATAATAACAAATGAATCTTCATCTATCAGTGCATGAGGAACGTCTCGACCACACACTTTTACTGTAATCTTGAAAGGCATGTGAGAGGGAAGACGAGGTCCAGTTAGCACACCCCAATAAAAAAGGATAGCCTCATTACTTGGAAGGGTTTTTTCATAAGAAGGAGGAATGCCCCTTGGCACGGTAGATTCTGTTTCAATGAGAAAAACTTGGTAAGAATCGGGTTTACTCTCTAGCGAGAGAGTAGGATCGATTGATGGTGCAATCAGATCAACGACTTTGACACTCCTCGGATGAAGGGTAGGACTGACCGAGGAAGGAACTGGATCAGTCACTTTGGGTTCACTCTGTATATGAAGAGTGGGGTTGACCGATGATGGAACTGGATCAGTCACTTTGGGTTCATTCTGTAGATGAAGAGTGGGGTTGATCGATGATGGAACTAGATCAACTACTTTGGTTAGTGGTTCAATTGAGGATGAAACTATATTGACCACTGGATCAACTGGATTGACTGGATATGGAACTAGATTGACCATTCCATCAACTAATGATGGGTTGGGGGAAATTCTATGATAACCAGCTAAAAGTTGAAGCTTTTCCAAAACAGAAGAAGCCTCATCCATACAAGGACAAAGGTGAGAATAATGATCACCTTTGCATGACGTACAAGGAAATTTGACAGTTGTATTCTTCTTACCAACCTTAACATCACTAGTTGGCGAGGTATCACCGGCATGACCAACAGGGGCCGATGATGTGGAGGACCACACTTCTAAGACCTTGGGAATACCATGGAAATCCCTCAGAAAGTGGTCACCCTTAGAAAGACTACAAGGGAATTTGGGTTTCAGATTCTTCGTTTTAATATTGTTGACCTCATCAACACTTCCAGTACTATTAACAATAGCTGGTTGTTTGGATCCAACATTTAATGTAGTTGGAGGTTTGGTCCCTTTCTAGTTCATCTTCTTCTCTTTTCATTTATTCTTCTTCTTATCAACCTGGCTACTCGCTTTAGAGCTTTCACTAGGTGAAGAAGGAGAAATGGAAGGAGACCTGATGGATGAAGAAGGTGAAAGGTCGACATGATTTTTATGTGTGGGTGGGTGGTCTGCTTACATCTAAAGCACCTGCATTCGAGATCACTGTAGTGGAAAAAAACCATACCAATAACCCAATTGCGAGACCTAAAAGACTCAAAGTAGCGATGTAAGGAGGACCAATGTTTCCATACGAAGGAAAAACAAAGGGTTTCCCTGGAAAAGAGGTTCCTTCATTGGTCATCCCAGGAACTGACGCCATAAAAATAAAGATCCAACCTAGATTCTTCTAGGGAAAAAAAACAACAAATGCTAAAAATATAGTAAGCAAGCAAGCAAACAAAACCTTCTCACAATGAGAACACTAGTTGGTGATGAAATCCAACGTCGCGATAACAAATTAAGAAGGGTCTAAGATAGAGTGGGTGGAAAATTTACGTTGACGACCTGCTTAACGGACTTACACCCTGGTGCAAGCTACCACACATAATCGTGGGTATATCGTCCAAGGAGCCCGAGTGAGTCTGGCCAACGTCGATTCCAGGTACCGTGAAGACTTTCCCCTCCACAGTCACCTTGTGTAAAGACCCTAAAGAGATAGGCCACTAAGGTTACCAACTACAACAATGATGCCTGGGGAAACAGTCGACGGTCTGATCCACACGCAAGGGAAGGGTATCTAGCGCGAAATCAACTTGAAAGGCTTCCACTCATCATTGTGGGTATACCTTCAAGCGACCCCTATAGTACACGCAATCTCTAAACAAAGACCAACAAAGCTGGGTGACTAACTCTGCTAGTCTCAATGCGACCTCATGATTGACCCTTGTGTGAGAAGGGCTTCCCAGGACAAAATGCAACAATTGGATTTCACCGCTCCCTAACACATGTTACTATGTTTGTTTTCATCTTTGGAAAGTTATCTTTCACACCTATTCCAAAGCCCTACAACTAATCTAATGTAGGTTTGCTACTAGAAAATGTAAAAATGTCTAATCAATTTTAGTTTAGTGCTTGATTTTTAAAGTTTTTGTTACTCAAAAGGAAAATGGCATGGAAAATATGGTGTTTTGACCAAATCAAAATTTATGGAAAGAGATGAATATGAAATGTTTTCATTTCGATGAAAACTATGCTACGAGAAGGAGAAAACATTCATCATTTCAGATGCACAATGTCCCAAAATGTCAAAAAACATGCAATTATGCTACTTTAAATGCAAGCATTCAAGGAAGACAATAAAATGCGAATAAGAATCCAAGAAAAGA
>ML794855.1:110596-121938 GCA_009831015.1 Picea engelmannii | reverse complement strand
AAACTGGAGCATAATTGATGCGTTGTTATAGCTTTTGCTTTTCAATATATCGACACTTTGTTCCAAGTTTTGTATATCATTCTGTTTATGGTTTAGTATTACTTTGTTATCTAAATCAAATACAAGTGATATAATTTCTTATTTTTATACATATCTTGTTTCTTTCAAAGAGATAAAGAACATAATAGTTGTTAATTCAGTTTGTGAACGATAGCTTTGTCTTCTTCGTAGGTTGAATTGTTAAATAAGTTTCCTGCATAATAGGTTTCCCTTATTGCAGAGATTTATCATCAGAAAATTGTTATGATTTCTTTTATGTCTTGTTTGTCCTGTAACATACTGCAAGAAGCAGCATAGCTGATCGTTTTCGAGAAGCTTAGGGACTAAATGGTGTGAATTTCTTCCTCCAATCAGCTTAAGAAGTCATCTTACACAAGGCAGACTTGGAGCGTTTCCAGGTCAATTAGTTAGATGTTTACTGTTTATGTTAAGTAGTTTAATATAAACGATAGTTTAGTTAGATTTATATTACATTGTTTAATTTCAGTAAGATAGATTAGATTGTTTAATTTCAGTAGTTTGTGTTTCCTTTTCATAAAACATAAAAGATAAAAAAGAGATTCTTGGTTGTCTCAGGGCAGCGAACACATGAGTTTTGCAGGTTTTAATCAAATCTGTAGTTTGTCCATAGTGTACATTTGTGAATAAGGAATATCATAGCTGATAATTAGGTAGTTGATTTGAGTTATTATAATCATAGTTAGTATCTTGTATATATAGTAGTTAGTAGTTTATGGTTAGAATAGTGTAGTTAGTTTAGTTTGTTTTATTAGTTTCTAGTTTCCTTTATTAGTTTAGTTATTTTTCTTTGTTTTATTAGTTTCTAGTTTCCTTTAGATTTCTTATCTCAGATCATTCTCTCTTTGGTTTCCATACGAGACCTTAGGGCGGCCAACGGAGCCGTTAAAGTCGTCAGGGTGGTCCTTTCTAATCGGCTTGGGTTATTTAGACAACCCCGGACCGGTTCCACTCTCCCAGTTGACGGACGGTCAATTTCGCACGTCAACAGTTACCCAACCAGTGGGGTCTGAGCCATCAAATTTGGTCACATCCACCCACAGAAGGTGTAGGTCACGTTGAAAGTGTAGGTCTTTGAAGGTGCGTCAGAGAAAGGGTCATTTGTAGGGATCTTCAGTTTGGTGCAGAGTGATGCAAAGACAGATTCAAGTTGGGTGGTCAGTTCTTGTTTGACTTCCTCCATTGAGGAATGCATGGTTGTATTGATGGATGTATCGATGGAGGCAATAGTGGAACTGAGTTGTTTCACTTTTTTTTGGGTCTCGAGGAAATAAGATTGCAAGGTGATGAAGCGAGCTTCCAGGTCTTGGCTACAGGTATGGGCAATGAGGATGGGTGAACAGAAAAGGAGCGGGCAGGGTCAAAAATTTTGCTGAAAAATGATATGGATGAATGTGATAAGGGTGAAGAGATGGATCCAATGGAATAGGTCTCAAATAATGGTGAAAAAAATTCCAGACTTGGTTTTTTTGTTTTTTGTTTTTTTTGTTTTTTTACACTTGCGGAGTTATGCTCCAGTCTGATGAATACTGTAGCGATCAAATTCCCAAATGCTTAACCAACAAGAAAAATGTAGTGATTTGGAAACCCGAACACAGTTGTGTGGCAACATATCTTGTTTGTTTTAATTTGTTTATGTTTCTGTCCCCCAAGGGTTAGGTATTCAAGGGTTCTACAGACAAGGGTTTGCCCTGTGCTATAGCTCTCTGATATATGTGTGGGGTCCAACAATAGTACTTGGCCCAATATCTCAGGGCACTAACTAAGGAGGATAGATTGTACCCTTAGTTGTACTACCCGACTACCCAGGTACTAGAGTGTATCTTCTCGAGTGTTGTTCTTGGTGGCACTATAGCAATCAGGGGACCGATCAGTTTATCTAAAGAGGGCTTCATGAAATCTAGGCCAATTCCGTACACAGGTGTTGTCTGATGCGCTACCACTCAAAGGGGTACCAACAGGGGTTACAAGGGTGGCCGACAGATCTGCGCTTAAGCACCACTTGTATTTCATGCATGTATGAATCCCTCAATCGTGGGTTTATGCGTGTAACGATAGATCTCTGTGGCTTAAAGACACTAGAATATGTCTCTACCCTGGAAAAAAAAATTCCCACAATTTCTGCCAAGGAAAGTGTTCTGATACCACTTGTAATATACCAGATATAAAAAGTATGCAGAACAAAAATAAAATGCTAGAAATGGCAGGATAACAGTAATATAACAAACATAATCTCCACAATAACACAGAAATGATATAAGAACATCAAAAGAAATAACACTTTGATTCAGAAAGAAATGTTCACGGGCCTCTTCGAGGGGGCAACCTCCAGTCGAGCAGCGCTCTGTTACAATAATATCCAAGCTAGGGTTTTCATACCCTTGACCCTTATTTATACTAAATATGTCTATCTAGAGAAGCATCTAGAGGAATATCCTTCTAGAAAAGGAATATTCTATTAGGTCTTCTTGCATCTGCCTTATTCTATTTTATTGAAAGGCCTTATTAATATTGACCTTTATTACATCTGAATATATTGCTCTACCTATGTGCGGGTTAGGACCCTAACAAAAATCTTCCTCAATTCCTCCTCGTCCATCCCTTTCATAAAGCTCTCAAAATCATAGGTTTTATATCCTAAATATTTCTCCCAAGACCATAGGTTTGATACCTCAAATCTCCACCCCCTTCTCCATGGAAATCCATCATTATATAGGATTTGGAGGCTTAACCACCATGGAGAGGATCACTAATAAGATCTGATAAAAAAGGGATCTAAAATATCTTTAGGGAGAAAATATTTCTTAAGGATTTTAGGGAGGAAATTTCTCTCAAGTATTTTAAGGACGAAATATTTCATCCATCCATGAGATCCTCCACCTTCCCTAAAAAATAGGAAACCAAATGTGAGGTGGATTCTCACACTTAATTAATTTATTTTTCATGAATATTATTAATAATTCATGTGTACTTGGTATTTTGTCCTTCATGTAATATATCCCTCCTCCACATTTACTAGGGATTGTGACATAGGTTATTTCGTGGTGTCGAGGTGTATGAGACACTTATATGAGACTTACTACACGTAGGGCGAGGTACCAAGGTGTGTGAATTCATGTGCAAAAAAATTCCCCCTAAACTGTAAGGTCAGAAAAGAGAATGATGGCCAAAACACTTTACAAATCTTTACAAATCCCCCTATCCACAGGGCGATTTTCCCATAATAGAAATTGGCAATTCTAAACCCCTATACGAAGACAAAAAACTGAAAATGGACACTAAAATTCCTTTGAATATAACTCACTAATTAGAAAGATAAGGAGAAGGAATAAAGTGTGATGCACCTTATTCTGATGTTTGTCCTCACCACTCCAACTTGAGATTGATCTTCAAGCTCCTTATCATTGTTTGACACCTACAATGCAATGGATAGCAAGACAAAGAACTCCTACTCTACTCTATAATATTAATCCAATCAAATCCATATATAAGAAAACCATATGTAAAGAGACATAGGTTAGAAGGAAATAGGCCAAGCAATATATTAAAGAGAACTCTTAAAGAAATACTTACAAACTGTAGATGCAGTTGCAACAGCTTCCCCAAGTCCTCCTCGCTCATCGCTTGCACAAAGCTCCCAAAATCATAGTTTTGATATCCTAAATATTTCTCCCAAGACCATAGGTTTGATACCTCAAATATCCACCCCCTTCTCCATGAATATCCCTTATTATATAGGATTAGGAGGATTAACCACCATGGAGAGGATCACTCACCAGATACACTAAAAAGGGATCTGAATGATATTTAGGGAGAAAATATCTCTTAAGTATTTTAGGGAGGAAATATCTCTCAAGGACTTTAAGGAGGAAATATTTCACCCATACATGATGTTGGTCCTAAGGTCTGCACCTAACTGCTAAAGGGAAAATCTAGGCCACCTATCAGTTTGGAATGATTATTCTTTAATGCGTTAGTTTTGTTGGTAAGCTTAAGGACATGTTTTCAAAGATGGTACTTTGGCAGGGCAGGACACATAGTGTAAAAGTAGGTTCTCATAATTTTTTGGTATGGGTATTAAATGGCAATTGAGGGTATGAAAAGACACACACAGACAACAAAAACAAGCAATGCAATGAACCACTTGTTGTGCAGAAACTAAGTCTTAAGATAATATCTCAAGACCTAGACAAATATCTAGATGCAAATCATTCAACAGGTTGCAAAATAGTGGATCTTTCACTAAACAATAGTTGTATAACAGGTTGCATAACCAGAAAAAGATAAATTAAAACAATAGTTGAAAGAATAAGGAAATGTACATTGCATACATCACAAAATCTGCATTCAAGATAAGAATCAAAACATAAATATTTGAGTAAGAAACACAATTGTCATCAACATATATTCACTAGGTAGAAAATTTACAATTAACTAAGCAGGTCCAATCCTTCTCCTACTTCTACTTTCCATATGAAAAATCCCAACCCCTAAAACATACAAAGACTGCATATTTAATAGAGTTGCAAAGGTTCTCGTCCATCTGGGACTGAGACCTAACTTCAGATAACAAATTGAAGAACAAATCATTAACTTAAATAAAAAATTGCATGGAGTACAACAATGTGTGCTTCACACTGGACTTAATAAAAAAGAGTGGTTCTTATCACACACAGAAGACCACTTATTAATTCAACCTAAAGAATTATGGAAGTGAACAACTGAAACTGCTATTTTCTCTAAGACTGAACTAATGCATGTGTTGGATGAACTGTAATTGGCAGAAAAAATAGGAGTGACAGAACAGAGTTCCAAGTCGAGTAATGGAACGCATGCGAGCTATTTGAGGCCTCTGGAGGATAACTAGTTATCCATGCATATATTTTCATTATATGATCAAGGAAGATGTAGTATTATGAAGTGTTCCAGAACTAATGATCCTTGACTTGGGATGATCTCCATGCTCTCTGTCTGTAACAGATATTTCGATGGCTAAGTGCATTCCATTTTGACCCATCAACTGCCATTTGTGCATGGAAAACTTCACTTTTGTCAACCAATAGGTCATTGGGGAATACGTTATTGGTTGCGATCAGGAGGACGTGGAGGAAATTGACTAATAGGGGATGACATTGGTAGATTTGTATTACATGAAGGTGAGTGGAGGTGACGTAGTGACCTAACGTCATATAAGCACATGATTTTTGGAATTGTCGAGGGTGGTTTGGGTCCACACTACTTTTGGGCCCGAAATCCCCTCTAAGCTGCCACATAGCTCCCCCGCGACACCATGGTTTAGATTTCATACCGCTCAAGGAATTTAATGCCTGATCATGTTGAGGTGTCCAAATGAACCATGGGCGTTGATATGGTTGGGATATGTGATTTGGGCAGAAGGTTGATAGGTGGTGAGTGGTGAGAGGAGGATTAGATATGGAAAGGTGGATGGTATCAGGCATTGGAAGACAGGTGCAATGTAATGAAAGGCGAGATATATATGATGGAGGTGATGGGAGTGTGAGTGGAGGACAAGTGTCATGTAGTGACAGGGGCGGTAGTAGTGAGTGGAGGACAGATGGCGCACGGTGATAGGGGTGGTATCGGGAGGCAATCCGACAAGATTTCAAAGGTGGGGTAGGCGGTAAGTAGTTTGGAGAGGGGGGGTCTGAAATCCTGAGGAGACATCACGTTAGGTAGGGCCCATGGTGGGGAAACCACTTTTTCGGACCCCCCTTACTATTAACGGTAGAAAGTTAGGGGCAAGGCCAAAATCATGAGGAGACGCCACGTTATATAGGGCCCGCAGTGGGGAAACCACTTTTCTGGACCCCCCCCCCCCCTTACCGTTAAAGGTAGAAAGGTTGAGGGGGTCTGAAATCATGTGAGGACCATTGATATGGAGGATGGGGGTGTCACTTATAGGGATTAGCGTGGGATTTAGGAACTCCGCGAAAAAAAGTCTTTTCTCCATGTTATGGAACCCCGAATGCCATGGGAACCGTCAATCTCACATTAACACCAGATCTTCACCGTCGATCATGTTAGCTTGATGTTTGTGTGTATTTTGAGTCTGACATGGTCTGCTCTAATTGGCTTCTATCTTCTGCATAATCTTATTGAGCTTTCAATGGATTTTTCAAACATGGATATCTCCTACACACACACAAAAGACTCGGTGGACCATGCAAAAATATCAACAAACTTTTTTATGAGATTGACATACCTGCCCTTTTGTTCTACAACTATTTCTTTGGACAGTGTGATGATCTTGGGATTCTCAGTGGTCCCAATATTTCAATCTATTATCTCTTCTTCTTGATTCTTCATGGAAACTTCTTTGTAAACATCATTACTGTCAAACAACCTTTCCAATGGAACTAGTCCTCTTGGAATGTGATTGGCTTTCAGCTCCATAATATCATGACCAACTATTGTCTTCAGCAGATGAGATTCTTGTTGATCTTCTAATTCCTCATTTTCACCTTGTTGAATTTCTTGATCAATTGAGATATTGGAGAATTCATCATTGGTGTGTAGAAATCTTCGCAGCTCTAGATCATCACTAAAGACTTTCTAGTGATTTATGTTGTCTGGTATGGTGGTTCTATGTCTGATTTCTACCTGATATTTAATATTTGTGCCAATGGGAGGCCTGAAAGTGATGGAAGCTAAGGCCAGAGAACCTACCTTCTGATTCTGTTCTCTGGGAATGAAAGAAAAATTAAATGCTAGAAATAAATTATCGATCAAATCCCATACCTCGTTCTTATATTTCTTGAGCCTCAATTGCTTATCTTGATATATGTTCCTTGCTTGATTGATGATCAACTTAGAATCACCAAAAACTGTTAGACAGTCAATGGCCATGTCTTTCGCAGCCCTCAAACCCAGTACCATAGCTTCATATTCATCTATATTATTAGTAGTTTCAAATTCCATCTTATAAGAGAGTGTGATTACCTCTTCTATATGGGAAATGAGGAGTATAACTACACCATATCCTTCCTTTGATGAAGATTCATTGAAATACATCTTCCATACTTTGTTTTGTTGAGCTATCAGTGGCTGATATTTTCATTTGCTAATTGATATTTCAGGTTCATCATCATTTAAATGAAATACATATGAGCCAATCTCATCCTCAACAACATAAATTGGGTGACTGCTTGGGTTTTGATGGTCACTGACAATGTAGGCTAATATTACCTCTCTGTATAGCCTTCTATGTTATCCTCCAAACACTTGGATGGTGGCATAAGTGAGGTCCATTTGCAATGATCCCCCAACCTTCTTATCCCAAGTTTTGGATAAGAGCATACCAAACTTTGGGGGAATTTCAGCCACCACAATGTCCATCACTACACTCTGCATGGGTAATTGTGCCAAAGAAACCACCATATCCATTGTCAATCCGAGACATTTTCCTTTCCTAGAATCAAAGGAGTATAGCTCCTAGTAAGGTTTGGTGATCTCCAGGCCTAGCTCTTCCATAACAACTTTGGGCATGACATTGTGAGAGGATCCTGAGTCCATAAGATAGTTGTGCAGGATCTTATCATGAACATTCAAAAATATATAGAATGGATGAGAAGCATCAAATCCATCCTCAATGTGTGGACCCACAGTAATGGTTGGGTTTTCATCCCGCAAGCTTATTTCATCAGAGGATACACTAGGAGAAGTTGCTTGTAGAACTTTCATGATAGAATTTTTGAAAGGTTCATTATTCATCAATTATGTCAAAGGAATAGGGATCTTGATCTTGCTAAAGTCATATTCTAGGCTGAAAGAGGTTGGTGGCCTATCAACTTCATTTATTTTAGGGGATTCATGTTTAGATGAGGGAGGTGGTTGAGTTTTAGATGACATACCTTTACTTGGGTTTGTATTAGGAGGGACTTCAACTTGTTTTTTTTTTATCAAAGGTAGTGGCTTTTGGAGCCCCTTCTCTCATCCTCAAATCATATTTCTTTTGGGGTTGGCCTTGAATAACTCCATCTTCCCCTGTCTGATTGTCAAACCAATTTGATAGTTGTACTACCTCATCTTCTTGCTGTGTTAAATGGATGGTATGGTAATCTATTTCATTGAAAAGAATAGAATTATCATTCACAACATCATTGTTTGCATCCATCTCCTCAATCTGATTGTTTTGAAAAGGAGGCACTACCCTTTGATCATCAACATTTCTCCTTTCTCTCTACATTATTTGAGGGGAATCATTAGGCCTTCTAAACTGATTTTGATTTCTATTACCATCCCCTTGAAAATATTTGTTTGGATGTTTAGATTCCCACTTCATCTTAGCTATTTCAGAATTCAAATCCTTCAAATTTTTGGTCATTTCATCAAGTTTTGGATCAGATGTGGTTGAGTTAGAGGAGGCATGTGAATCCTCTCTTTTTTTTTCCTGTCTTTATCAAATATGGTCTTTAATTTGTCTGATGACAAATATTAGATTCAACCTCAATGAATTCTTCCTGCATGGACAGTAGTGTGGTTGATCTTCTCTCTCTCAGTAGGAGGTAGAAATCTTCATCAAATGAATTGGCATAAGTGATCTTGGCAGAGGCTTCAGTTGGTTTGATCTCATCTAGGATTCTACCATACATCTTATTGAATATTTTGGTGAAATATAAAATAGATTCACCATTATTTCTCTTTAGGGCACCAAACTCGGTGATGTAGTAGAGGTAATATCTCTTATATTCCCATTTATTTATGAAAGTTTCATCGAGCACCTCAATATCTGCAATGGGGGATGGAGGTAGACCCATGAACCACTTTCAAACTTCCCCATATAGACTTTGTACAAAAAACCTCATCCACATATCTGCATAATCAATGTTAAAGTTGTCTGCAAAGCTATAGAAGGATACCAGATGTTCCTCAGCAGTTACATCACCTTCCCCATTATATATTGGTAAATATTTCATGTAATTTGTGGTTGGGAGGGCATGTAAGCCTACATGAATAACTACAGGTGCATATCTGGCAGCAATTATGACATCCATCCTGCTAATGGCCATGGATTGAATAATAGGAATCTAAAGATTTATGGGAGATACACGGGTGGATGAAGGACTAGATGTTGAAGTGGAATTCGGAGTTGGAGATTTATGAGCTTCTTAGGAATTATGATTCTTGGGGCTAGAAAATTCAAGTTTCTTGTGATGATGATTAGACATATTCTCTTGGTGTGCAGTTTTACCCTTGAGGGGGGAAGTATATCTCTGAGCTACAATGGATTTTCTTAGTTGTCTTTTTGTCTCAGAGACTATTGTATCCTTCTAGGGGTTATAATGAGCCTGCCTGGATTTGTTTTCTTTAGATTTGGATCTGTTGAATCCTTTTTTGGGTGCCAATATTTCTTCTTTAGATTTCACTTAGAGGAGTCACCAAGTGAAATATGGTAGTCTATCTGTGTCTGAACTTTGTTAACCATCAAAGGTCAGAGCAAATCAATGTCATTATCCTAGGGAAATATATTCCATTACTCTGTTCCCCAACAACGAAGCTAGAATATGTTGGTCCTAAGGTCTACACTTGACTGCTAAATAGAAAATCTAGGCCACCTATCAGTTTGGAATGATTATTCTTTAATACGTCAGTTTTTTTGGTAAGCTTAAGGATAGGTCTTCAAATATGGTACTCTGGCAGGGTAGGAAACATAGTGTAAAAGTAGGTTCTCCTTTGCTAATGGTATGAGTATTAAATGACAATTGAGGGTATGAAAAGACACACACAGGAATCAACAACAAGCAATTCAATGAACCACTTGTTGCGCGGAAACTAAGACTTAAGATAATATCTCAAGACCTAGACAAATATCTAGATGCAAATCATTCAACAGGTTGCAAAATAGTGGATCTTTCACTGAGCAATAGTTGTATAACAGGTTGTATAAACAACAAAAGATAAACTAAAACAATAGTTGAAATAATAAGGAAATATACATTGCACACATCACAAAATCTGCATTCAAGATAAGAATCAACACATAAATATTGACTAAGAAACACAACTCTCATCAACATATATTCACTAGGTATAAAACTTTGTAGTTAACTAAGAAGGTCTAATCCTTCTTTTGCTTTTACTTTCCTTTCAAAAACTCCCAACCCCTAAAACATACAAACACTGCATATTTAACAGAGTTGCAAAGGTTCTCATCCATCTGGGACTAGGACCTAACTATGGATAACTAATTGTAGAAAAAACCATTAACATAACTAAAACATTGCATGGATTACAACAATGTGTGCTTCACACTGGACTTAATAAAAAATAGTGGTTCTTATCACACACAAAAGACCACTTATTAATTCAACCTAAATAATTTTGGAACTGAACAACTGAAACTGCTACTATCTTTGAGACTGAATTGATGCATGCATTGGATGAACTATAATTGGTAGAAAAAATAGGAGTGACAGAACATGGTTTCGTGTCAACTAATGGCATGCCTACGAGCTATTTGCGACCTCTGGAGGATAATTGGTTTTCTATGCATATATTTTCATTATATGCTCAAGGAAGAGGTAGTCTTCTAAAGTGTTTCGGAACTAACGATCCTCGACCTGGGATGATCTCCATGCTCTCTGTATGTAACAGAGCTTTTGGCGTCTAAGCACACTCCATTTTGACCCATCAGCTTCCATCTGTGCCTAAACAACTTCACTGTTGTCGACCAATCGGTCATTGGGGAAGACGTGATTGGTTGCGAGCAAGAGGATGTGGAGGAAATTGACCAATAGGGGATGACATGAGAGGATTTTTATTAGGTGGAGGTGAGTGGAGGTGATGTGGTGACTTGATGTCATATAAGCACGTGATTTTGAGAGTTTTCGAGGGTGGTTTGGGTCCACACCACTTTTGGGCCCGAAATCCCCTCTAAGATGCCACGTAGCTCCCCCATGACACCATGGTTTAGATTTAAGCCCACTTGAGGAATTTAATGCCCAAGCATGTTGCGGCGTCAAAATTAATTGTGGTCATTGATATGGTCACGATATGTGATCTTGGAGGAAGTTTGATCACTGGTGTGTGGTGAGAGGAGGATTACATGCTAAAAGGTGGAAGGTATCGAGTGTTGGAAGACATGTGAAATGTAATAAAAGGAGAGAGAGATGTGCAGGAAGTGACGGGAATGTGAGTGGAGGACATGTGTCATGTAGTGACAGGAGTGGTAGTAGTGAGTGGAGGACAAATGGTGTGCGGTGAGAGGGGCGATATCGGAAGGAAATCCAATAGGAATTCAAAGG
>ML794855.1:100136-110494 GCA_009831015.1 Picea engelmannii | reverse complement strand
ATGCCACGGTAGGTAGGGCCCACAGCAGGGAAACCACTTTTTCAAACCCCCCCCTTACCGTTAAAGGTAGAAAGGTCAGGGGGGTCTCAAATTTTGTGAGGCCCATTGATCCGAAGGATGGGGGTGTCGTCGATAGGGACTAGCGCGGGAGTTAGGCACTCCGCGACAAAAAGTATTTTCTCCGCATTATGGAACCCCGAATGCTACGGGAACCGTCGATCCTTCATTAACGCTAGATCTTCACCGTCGATCATGTGAACTTTATGTTTGCATGTATTTTGAATCTGACATGGTCTACTCTAATTGGCTACTAGATTCTACGAAATCGTACTAATCTTTCAATGGATTTTTGGAACATGGATATCTCCTGCGCACACACAAAAGACTCAATGGACATGCTCTATGTTTCGTTAGTAGAAAATATGATGATGAGTATTCCAAACTCAAACCAGAACATGTGACCTCTTTCAAGAAAACAAAACGATGGTGCAAATATGCAAAGACAGACATGGGTCATGAAAAATAAAAAATGGGGAATGGGCTAAGCAAGCAACAATAAATCTCAACATTGATGGATGGATAGGGTGAGAGATAGAAGAGGGAAGGGGTGCATACCTAGGTAACAACACATGATATCCTCAACCTTCCCTAAAATATAGGAAACCAAATATGAGGTGGATTCTCACACTTAATTAATTCCTTTTTCATGAATATTAATAATAATTCATGTGTACTTGGTATGTTGTCCTTCAAGTAATATCCATCCACATTGAGTAGGGATTGTGACATAGGTTATTCCATGGTGTCGAGGTGTATGAGACACTTATATGACACTTACAACACATAGGGCGAGGTACCTAGGTGTGTGGATTTCATGTGTAATAGAATGGCCCTAAAGTGAGAGGTCAGAAGAGAGAATGATGGACGAAAAACTTTACAAATATTTACAAATCCCCCTGTTCGCAGGGGGGTTTTCCCATAACAGAAATTAGCGACTCTAGACCCCTATACCAAGATAGAAAAGTGAAAATGGTCACTAACATTCCTTTGAATCTAACTAAATAATCATAAAGAGAAGAAGATGGAAGTGTAATGCACCTTATTCCGATGTTTGTCCTCACTACTCCAACTTCAGCTTGATCTTCGATCTCCTTAGCACTATTTGACACCTGCAATGCAATGAACAACAAGACAAATAAATCCTACTCTACTCTATAATATTAGTCCAATCAAATCCATCTATAATAAAAACATATGTAAAGAGACATAGGTTAGAAAGAAATAGGCCAAACAATATATTAATGAGAACTCTTAAGGAAATATTTACAGAATGTAGATGTTTTTGCAACAACTTCCCCAAGTCCTCCTCGTCCATCCCTTGCACAAAGCTCCCAAAATCATAGGTTTGATATCCTAAATATTTCTCCCAATACCATAGGTTTGATACCTCAAATCTCCACCCCCTTCTCCATGGAAAGTCATCATTATATAGGATTAGGAGGCTTAACCACCATGGAGAGGATCACTCATCAGATCCACTAAAAAGGGATCTAAAATATTTTTAGGGAGAAAATATCTCTTAAGGATTTTAGAGAGGAAATATCTCTCAAGGATTTTAAGGAGGAAATATTTCAACCATCCATGATATCCTCCACTTTCCCTAAAAAATAGGAAACTAAATTTGAGGTGGATTCTCACACTTAATTAAAAAAAAATTCATGAATATTAATAATAATTCATGTGAACTTGGTATTTTGTCCTTCATGTAATATATCCCTCCTCTACATTGACTAGGGATTGTGACATAGGTTATTCTATGGTGTCAAGGTGTATGAGAGAATTATATGACAGTTATGACACTTAGGGTGAGGTACCTAGGTGTGTGAATTTAATGTGTAACATAATTCCCCATAAAGTGTGAGTTCAGAAGAGAGAATGATGGCCGAAACACTTTACAAATATTTACAAATCCCCCTGTCCACGAGAGGATTTTCCCATAACAGATATTGGCGACTATAGACCCATATACCAAGATAGAAAAATGCAACTAGCATTCCTTTGAATCTAACTAACTAATCAGAAAGAGAAGGAGAAGGAATAAAACTTGATGCACCTTATTCCGATGTTTGTCCTTGCTGCTCCAACTTGATCTTGATCTCCGAGCTCCTTAGCATTGTTTGACACCTGCAATGCAATGGACAGCAAGACAAAGAACTCCTACTCTACTCTATAAGATTAGTCCAATCAAATCCATCTATAATATAAACATATGTAAAGAGACATAGGTTAGAAGGAAATAGGCCCATCAATATATTAATGAGAACATTTAAAGAAATACTTACAGACTATAGATGTAGTTGCAGCAACTTCCCAAAGTCCTCCTCATACATCCCTTGCACAAAGCTACCAAAATCATAGGTTTGATATCCTAAAGCTTTCTCCCAATACTATAGGTTTGATACCTCAAATATCCACCCCCTTCTCCATGGAAATCCCTCATTATATAGGATTAGGAGGCTTAACCACCATGGAGAGGATCACTCATCAGATCCACTAAAAAGGGCTCTGAAAGATAATTAAAGAAAATATCTCTTAAGGATTTTAGGGAGGAAATATCTCTCAAGGATTTTAAGGAGGAAATATTTCGACCATCCATGAGATCCTCCACCTTACCTAAAAAATAGGAAACCAAATGTGAGGTGGATTCTCACACTTAATTAATTTTTTTTCATGAATATTAATAATAATTCATGTGCACTTGGTATTTTGGCCTTCATGGAATATATCCCTCCTCCACAATGACTAGGAATTGTGACATAGGTTATTCCATGGTGTCGAGGTGTATGAGACACTTATATGACACTTACGACACTTAGGGTGAGGTACCTAGGTGTGTGAATTTCATGTGTAGAAGAATTCCCCCTAAAGTGTGAGTTCAGAAGAGAGAATGATGGCCAAAACACTTTACAAATATTTATAAATCCCCCTGCCCGCAGGGGGATTTTCCCATAACATAAATTGGTGACTCTAGACCCCTATACCAAGATAGAAAAGTGAAAATGGACACTAACATTCCTTTGAATCTAGCTAACTAATTAGAAAGAGAAGGAGAAGGAAGAAATTGGGATGCACCTTATTGTGATGTTTGTCCTCGCTGCTCCAACTTGATGTTTATCTCTGAGCTCCTTAGCATTGTTTGACACCTGCAATGCAATGGAAAGAAAGATAAAGAAATCCTACTCTAGTTTATAATATTAGTCTAATCAAATCCATCTATAAGACAAACATATGTAAAGAGACATTGATTAGAAGGAAATAGGCCAAGAAATATATTAATGAGAACTCTTAAAGAAATACTTACAGACTGTAGATGCAATTGTAGCAAATTCCCCAAGTCCTCTGTTGGATCAGGTTGTCATTGATGCCAAAGGTTTAATTAATTGATGTTAAAGGATTGATGTCAAAGGAATTGATTGATTCCAAAGGATGATTCAATGATGTCAAAGGTCAAAGGTTTGAGGTCAAATGATTGATGTCAAATGAACAATGTCTTATCATAGTATATTAATGAAGTGTGTATTGTCCTTGATGTAAATGGATTGATTTCAAGTGGAATAATAGTCATATGATGTCATTGATATTATGCATAGATGAATATGGATCAATGAGTTGTCATTGATACATGATGCATAGATGAATATGGATCAATGTGGTTTCATTGGTATATGATGCATTGTTGAATTGTCGTAAAGATGAATCATTGTTGTCTTATCATTTTTTATGAGGAGTACAAATGGATGAACTCCAAAGTGGTCCCCTTATGGTGAAATCCCTCATGTGAAGATGCTTTGTGGTTGATTTGTCCTTGAAGTATGGTTGGATAACCCATGCTTGAATGTGGAATAATGAGATGAAGATCAATAAATTTTCCAGTGGAACTATCCTAGATCGATAGTGCTTGTCATACCATTTTCGGTGGTATGTGGAATGTCACATAACTCCTCATGGTTTGAGATTTATTTCCTTACGAAGATGAAGGACCCTCATATGTTGGCTTGAAGCCCCAAGAGGTCAAAGAAGTCAAAGTTCTTGAAAAGAAGAAACTATTATTTAAATGGTAAAGAAAAGTGACAAAGTCAAGGAGGAATATTTAAATGGAGAACTTTCTAATTATGGAAAGTTGTTAACCCTAAAAAGGAGGAAAATAGGTTAAGTGACCTAGAAATGGGTTAAAAGACCTAGAAATAGGTTAAGTGACCTAGAAATGGGTTAAGTGACCTAGAAGATGCTTCTAAGAAAGCTACTTGGAGAATATAAATAAGACGAAAGGGTCTCTTGTGAAAATCATGTCTTATGTATCTCTTGATCATGTATTGAAGATCTATTCTGAGAGAGAGTGTGTATGCAAGATATCATGGACGCATCAAATTTTTGAAAAATCTAAGATCATGACGACAAAAGTCTCAGAAGTTCAAAAACAGTAGTTTTTGAGGTATACGTGGGCTGCAGTGAGAAAGGGTGCATACATACGCAGGATGAATGAGGACATGGTGCATAAAGTGGATGAAATCATGAAGACTTGTGTTTGATTTGGTGCCAAGCTCTTGAAGACTGAAGCTAGTTCCAAATATGCATTCTATGGGATTAGATCTGCCATAGAAATTCTGGTATGGTTACATTGTTATCTTGATGGATACTCTTGCTTGTTGTGTAGTGAATGCTTAAGGAATTCTTGGTATGGTTTTTGTGATGTGGTTTGTGTTGGTTGATGGAGTGAGAAACACTCTTATTTTTCAGTGTTGATATGATTTCTATAGTATGTTGATTTCTTATACATAATTGAGTGGCATTCATATTGTATTGTTGAGGAGCATGAGTAAGTTTTTGGAGAGCTTGGACATGTTGTGACTGGTTATGGATCAGATTGGATAGTGAGAGACAGAAGAGAATGTGATTGAAGGTTGCAGAGGATCTGAGTGTGTGATAAAAAGAAAACCCTAATTTCTCAGAAATGATACGCAGGTTGTAGTACAGACTGGTCGCGTACATACGCGAGTTGCACTACTAGTAGGGCACGTACATACACCTATTGCACTATCGATAGGTCATGTACCTATTGATAGATTCATATTTGTTGAGGATTGTCGCCTCGTCTCAGTTGGTGCTGAGGGTGTAAGCTGAGTCTTGCATTATAGAGTTGGTGCTCTTGTAGAGTTGTACTCTATTCATTTGTTGTTGATAAACCCAAGGATTGTAGTCCGTAATAAAAATAAAATGGTACATGCATCTTGTGTTCCTTATGGTGATGATTTGTTGATGATATATTGTTGATATATGTTGTTGATATATTTTCACATTTAACTAATTATAAATGACAACAATAAGTAATGAGTAAATGGTGATTTCTAAATAATGAGTTTTGTGAAAGGGGAGTTTTGGGAAAAAAATCCCTACACTTTTCACCCCCCCCTTTCCTCTCAGTGTAGTTGGTGTGTCCAACAATTGGTATCAGAGTAGGCCTTCATTATAATCCTTAACAATATTGAAGGAGATCTATGGACACACATATGGATGGTGAAGTTCCAATCCTTGATGAATAAAACTATTCTACTTGGAGAATAGAAATGAGAGTGCATTTGAAGGAAATGGGAGAGGGTATTTGGAAGGAATCCATTGGTGGATCAGTTTCCTTAAAGAACAAGTCAAAGTTTGCATCTCAAAGGGAAGGAAAGAAGAATGATGCATTGGATCTCAAGACCATTCCTAGTGGAATCTCAAGCCATATCAAAGAGAGCATGGGACAATGCACTTCTTACAAGGATCTATGGCTAAATCTAGAGGAGACATACCAAAGAAAGAAGGAAGATATTGAAGACAACTCCATCAAGACAAATGAAGGTAAAGAATCTCCAAAAACTCTTGATTTCATTATTTCTAAAAGTGATGATGTTGGCAAAGAGGAAGATCTTGAAGACAATTCAAATGAAGGCAAAGAATCATGTGATGATGTTGGCAAAGAGGAAGATCTTGAAGAAATCTCAAATGAAGGTAAAGAATCTCCACAAACCCTTGATTGCAATAATTCAAAATGTGATGATGTTGAATTTTTCTCTACAAGTGAAGAAGAAAATCTAGAAATAGTTTGTGTAGATTTTGATGGTAGTTATCCTATGGAAAGAATATAAGAACTATCAAAACTTTAAAAGAAAGTTGAATAGGGTCTATGCTATAGTGGGAAAACCCCCCTATGGACTACACTAGGGTTCAACATGTAGGCAGATCTAACCGTCTAAAAGTCTCCTACTTTTCTAACTACCCCGAACATACCCCAAATTTATATATGAAAGACAAAGTGAAAATATCAGGTAACTTTACCTTTTACTCCATGTCCGGTGTCGATCCTCTCGCATTCGATAGCTCTGCTGACTGCAAGCCTCCTCCCAAGGCTAACATGCATTCACAAATAGATAAACAGGAAACTATAAACATGCATCTCATATATAAATAATGGGTTAGATGTTAGAAAAAAGCATAAATAAATTGCAAACATTAGACACATCATATTTCGAGGTAGAAAAAGTATTCCTTTTATTGATATCACAATGTTTACTTACAACAAGATTGGCGACTGCTCCTCGAACCTGGTTCGAAATCCTCTTCACTAAGCTCCAACTGTGCTTCCACATATATTTCTCCTCTAAACCTCTCTCTAGGGAATGGAATAGGCTTATGATGGAGGAAAAAGGAAAAAATGGGAAATTCGGGTACAAATCTCACATGGTGGATGCAAATTCTTGGGGCAAGGAGGGGATGTGAAACATGTATATTTTCACTGTTCTTATGCTTGGATTTGGAATGATACCCCAACACCTCCTTTTATATGACAAAATGATGGTTATTTGGTTGGGTGATGGGCTATAGGTGGTGGTACGGTTGGGAAACTACCCAATAGCCCTTAATCCCAACAAATTCCTTGCAACATTTTATTTTTGCAAATTTTGTGAGTATACACAGGTTGTAATGATGCATCTAGCATACATACGTGGGATGTAGTGGTACATCAAGCATGTGTATGTGGGCAGTAGTGGTGCAGGGCGTCTACATCTTCAAAAATAATGTTTTTAAGAAGATTTTCTCAGTGATGGCTTGGAAAAAATAGCAAGTAAGAGGGGAAAACTCCAGGTACGTATGTATGGAGAAATTTAGGGTTATAACATATGCCCCCTAATGTGTGAGTTCATAAGAGCATCTGATGGCTGAAATACATTACAAATATTCACCAATGTATGAAGTGAGTGAGCCCGGGACCAAAGTTTGGGAGGTGCCATCTGCAAAAATAACAATTGTCTCTCTGAGGTAGGCATACCCATGCTCGGGATGAAATAAATCATGGATGCCAATCAAATACATTTCAGATCCATGTCATATAAATATATAAAGTGTAGCCGCAAGAAATACACAACGAATCTACATCTCAAAATCAAATATATACATGTATAGTATCCATCTTCAAGAATCCAATGACACCTCATGGCTGGAGATGAGGCCTTTAGAACTCGAGCAAAAACTTCAAGATATTCAAAACTCGGGTAGGAGTTTAATGTGAGTGTACTACTTCACTACTCAGAGGTCTTCGACAACTCATTAGGAAAATACAAGAGGATATCAATGATCAAGCAGAGAACTTCATTGATTTCGAACAAGGACTTGATTAGAATTTTGGGATGGTCGGGAATGAGGTCAAGAGACAAACTATAGAAAGGATGACTCAAGTTGGGTGAAAATTCCCTTGGACAATAGCACGACAGATGATTAGACTCAGGAAACATGACATTGACATAAGTTTACGATGCAGGAGGCAACACAAACTCTCCATGTGTTTGGAAGAATAACCAAATGGAGGAGGACATAGCTCTATGTAGAGAGAACAACTTCCTAAGGTCATATTAGATCACAAATCTTGACGAACGAACGGAAGGATGTGCTTTGTCCAAGGGCGACTCATTGTGCTTCCATAAAAGGAAAATATATTTCCCGTCTTCTTTTTGGGGTATTTTTTTTTTTTGTCTTTTTCAATAATTTTAAAGAGCTTGAAAAAGAATAAAATAATGTTACGTTAAAAAGGAGGAACGAGTGTCTCAAGCATACTAGTTCCAAGTGAAAGGAACACACTAATGCTCAAAGCAAGGAGACATGTGCAGGAAAAGGACACTCGGGAAAATTCCTCCATGGGTCAAGGTGTCAAGATGCAGAGGAAAAGTGTTACAAGGCTTGTGTATAAAGCATGCTTCAAAGGTTCAGTTGAGAGAAACATGGAGCCGGAATTAGGCCAGAGATGCAGAGATGGAAATGTGATTAATAAGACATAATGAAAACCCCATTCAATGTAATTTTAATGAGTCTAGAGAAGGTAAGCTCGATATTTTTTCACGTTTAGAGAGTCTGAAAAAACGTAAAAGAAGACTTCGCTGGGGTACCTTTTTTGAAAACAGTCTAGTCGGTTTGAAAAAGGGGTAAACTTGCACTGAAAAGATGTCTATTCAGAACCATTTTAATGAGTGTGACAAAGATAATATCACTCGGTAATCTTTTCAATTTTAAAGAGTCTGAAAAGAGCTTAACTATGGACTCACATGATTTTTCTAGATTTAGTGTCCTTAGCCCGAAAAAGTATAAAATTTACTTAGGAGAACTCTCCCGGTAAGACAAATCTCCTGAGGTATACCTTTTTCCTCCTTAATCTATAGGCCAAAAAAAGGGGTAAACTCATGCCAGTAGATGTTTTTCTGAACCAATTTAACAAGTGTGAAAGAACAAGGTCACTCGACGATCTTTTCAATTTTAAGGAGTCTAGAAAGAGCTTAACTATGGACTCCGTAGGGGATCTTCTTCTGGACCAGTTCAACAAATGTGAAAGAACAAGGTCACTCGACGATATTTTCAATTTTAGGGAGTCTGAAAAGAGCCTAACTATGGACTCCGTGGGGGTTCCTTTTTCATAAATTTAGTCCCTTGGGCCTGAAAAAGGGTTAAACTTATACTTGAGAATACTCTTTTAGCGAATCGAAGCTCCTAGAGTATACCTTTGTTCATAAAATTGACCATCTAGACTGAAAAAGGGGTAAACTACCGCCAGATAGACGTGCCTTCAAATTTGATTTTGGTGAGCGTGAAGGACAACAAGATAACTCGACAATATTTTCATGTTTAGAAAGTCTGAAAAAGGATTAAAGAAGACTCCAGGGGGCTACGACTCATGTATGAAACTGGTTCAGGTAGAGCCCACTACTAGGCATAGACCAAGAGTCTCTTCAATAGTCAACCTGGAAAGTATCCGAAAAGGGAAGAAAACACAAACCACAGTTTAAGTCCTCCCACGGTATAGAAACCATATTCATGGCTTCAAGGATAGCCTCATCTGAAGGCAATTCAAAATCCAATAAATCACGCAAACGAGGGTCGACAATCCCAAAGGGTGAAGTAAACTGACCATATTCCATATGACGATGGAGGCTCTGGCCAGGACTGGCATATTATATCAGCAAGGAATCACAAGCATGGGGGCTTGAGGATCTACAAACAACGAGATCAGACTCAGAAGGAGACCCAAGATCACTTGGACCAAGAGGGGAAATCAAGGTCTCCCATGCCTCCATTGGATAAATCAATGGATCAATTACTGAGACCAAGTCTCGAGAAGGAAAACATGACTGCACAGGTTCCTACTCAGAAGCAGTTGAACAACAAGGATTAAATGCCACATAATTAACCCGTGGCGGGGTAGAGTCTACACGAACCCTAGGAACATATAAAGAGGCAGCTTGAACTAACGCTGAATTAGGATGGTGATTATCAGATGAAAGTTGGTCAATAGTGACAATGCTTCCATTGTGAGGGAAATGCATCACCCGAAAGAGCATAGACACCACATCGTTCATAACATATACATAATCACATTTGAGAAGCATATTGAAGTCTAACAGGCCTTGCACCATTATAAAATCAACAAGGACAATCTTTCCACCTAACAAGATAGGCAATTGAGAAAGAATCCCCAAATATTCACTAGGACGTCTGTCAAAATCCAACATCTCATGTGAAGCAAACACAAGCTCAGGAGATCCCAAGACTTTCCAAACCAAGGAGGATAAAATACTTGCAGATGCTCCTTCATCCACAATACATCAATAAATGTTTGTTGAATTAAATTCAACACTTATTTGAAAGCAGGGATGATTTTAAGGATGGAAATTTATTTTCAAATGTAGAAACCTTGGTGAATCTTACTAATCCTTCATATGCCAACTATAAATGATTGGCGATATTTTTGTAAAAATATTCAAATTTCTAAGGATTTT
>ML794855.1:77702-100086 GCA_009831015.1 Picea engelmannii | reverse complement strand
ATCTTACTAATCCTTCATATGCCAACTATAAATGATTGGCGATATTTTTGTAAAAATATTCAAATTTCTAAGGATTTTATATAGTTTTTATAAAATTTTGGCGATTTTTAAGGTAAAATAATTTTATCCTATAGAATTTGGGAAAATCATTTTTAAAATAACGAATCTTGTTTTTGGAAAAACCATGGAAACTTAGCCCATGAGAAAAATGTATCCCCTAAAATCATCTATGTTTGAAAGGGTGCGGAAGAAGGAAGACAAGGCTCAACAAGGTCATTCCAATCAAAGATAACCATCATAGGGCTTGGAGGGGGTGTGCTCGAAGCGAGCGGAATACCCCCTTGTTCTAAAAGTACTGAACTGGAAATGCTAAAAACATAGTCAGTAGACACATCACTCTCCAAGAGAAGAGTGGAATCAGCCTAATATTGGGCATAACAACTTTCTCAACCAATGTTTGAATAGGCTGCGAGACTACATGGTCTAAAGGCACCTCACCCCCCAAAAGAGGAGTGGGATCAGTCGAAGAATGGATCGGCGTGACCACTTTCTCAACCAATGGATGAATAGGCTGTGAGACTACATGTTCTAAAGGAACCTCACCCCCCAAAAGAGGAGTGGGATCAACCAATGACTACATTGGCATGACCACTTTCTCAACCAATCATTGAATAAACTGTGAGGAAACCTCAGAAGACTCAAAATTAGAAAATCTTGCAGATAGGGACCACAATCTTCGTACCTCTGGAAGGCCAGGGCATAAATCAGTAAGGTGGTCTCCCTTGCAAAGCTTACAAGGGAACTTAGGCTTATGTCCTATCCTTCTAGGTTTCTCAATAGAATCAATGCCCCCAGCATGAATATCAGTGGTTGGTTGCACATCTCCAACATGACTTACAGAGGTTGGTGATGGGTCGATAACATGACTCGCAAAGGCTACAAACCTATTGCTAGTATGACTAGCAGTGACTGGACTTGTGCCCCCATCATGACGTGCATAGGTTGGGTGATAGTATTCAACATGGCTTGCAAAGTTTGATGACCTATCTCCAACATGACTTGCATAGGTTGGTGAGTTCTTCTTCTTATTCTTCCTCTTTCTATTTCCTTTAGACTTCTGGTTACTAGTAACTATACTTTCACCAGGGAAGGCAGAGGGAGGAGGAGAAGACTTTGTTGACGAAGGAACATCAACATGATTCCCATGACATAAATTGATTAACTGAGAAGCGTCAAGAGAATTCGGGACATTTGGAATGGTACCCAACCAAACCGGTAGTCCCACATTCAACCCAAGAATGTACAAAGTGGCCATCAAAGGGACACCAACGTTTCCAAAGAAAGGAAAAGCATAAGGATCCCCTTTCAAAGGGGTTCCTTGGTTGGTATCGTCAGTAACTTTAGCCATGAATATCTTGTGCACAGTTTCTCCCCTTGCAAGATCATTCAAGTCCGTAAAAGTCTCACAGACTGACTCTGGCGAACCAGTGTTATCAAAACAGCGCCTATAAAGAGGCGGCTCCACATTTCTAAGCGAAAGACTGAAAAGTCCTCACAATTGACGGAGTGGGAGTTCTACCACATTAGGTCGGAGAACCAAAACAATGACTGACTAACTCACTATGGAAAACTAGGGAGCACAGAGCACACACTAAAATTTCCTAAAGGAAAATCAAGCAAACCACTATCTAGTAGGAAGAACAGTTATGCCAGCCAACACTAGAGCAACTTATCGGTGCAAGTGCAACTCAAACACGGAAGCACCCTTCGGGTATAGTCTGCAAGTGTGACCCAATGTCTACCCTAGGTATTGTAGTATACCCTTGCAATCACCTATGTAAGTCCCTAGAATAAAGGAAACTAAGTTTCCAGCTCGTGAACAATCACCAGGTGGGTACAGTCGACAGTCGGGTGTGTTAGGGTCCTATAATTATAGGTGACTTGATTCTTCAACTATCTATTTGGAATTTCTCTCGCGATGAAGACACCTAGCTTGCCTAGCTCAGTTTATTTCACTTATCCCTCCATCTTCTAATGGTCTTTACCATTCATGGTCATTTTTATCATGTCATGAGTTAGTGGGTCATCATTAAATTCATAATCTCGTTTCCTCTATTTTCCCAAAGTTTACCCTATCTTTTTCCCCCTTATCAGAACAAGTTTTTCTATCATGGGAATTTGGAGAAGGTCATGAGGAATGAAACCAGAGACACCAAGCATCAGAGATCAAATATGAGGAGGTGATTGGCATGATTTTTAGGGTTTTGTGGTCATTTGTTGTACATAGGGACAATTTTTCTTCAAAATAAGTTTTTGACCAAATGAATGTGAATTTGAAAAAAGTGAAAGAGTTTTTTTTCAATAGTAAACAAAGGAACAAAAACCTCCTTTGTTTTATACACAGGTGTTATGATTCAAGAGAAATTCCCAAAATACAGTTGCTTCAGGTGGGTTGCTGCACTTTTGGATAGTTTTACTTAAAGTCATTTTTTTAGGGGTTTGGAGAAAGGGTTTTCAATTCTTGATGACTCTATTGTGTCATATACATATCCATATTTCCAACCATACCAATTTCATCCCAAATCTCCTCTTGGAAAGCCTCCAAACATCCTTTTGAAATGGCGGTACGTTTCTATTGTATGGTCGCTACGCTTCTGCGGTTTTTAGTGACCAAATTAAAAATTCAAGTGTGAACACGTGAAAAATTATTTTTGAAGATATTGTTTTATTTTCTTATTCTTTATAAGAATATTATTTTTAGTATTTGTGTCAAACACCCTTCCCAGGATTGAAGCAATATTTATGTTTTCTTCCAAGTTTGAACGTAGAATTCGGATAATCTCTGCCCTGCATTTGGATTGAACCCTAACCTACTCTTCCTTCCCATCTCACAAACTCAAAGGATCCACTGACATGATTACCTTTCCTGGCTACAGTTTGTATCTGTTATTCATTCTTCTAATCATCTTAACCTCTTGACTCCATTTTGCCCAATGGTCCTCTTCTGCTGTCCCAACCCAAAATTTAAAATNNCATAACTAGCCTAATATCCATTTCCAAAAAATTTAGATCATATAGAGAGATCCTTCTCTGAGTCTTGGAGGGATACATCCTTGAATCCAAGCGGTTTTGTGCTTACCCCTGCTGATTTTCTCCCCATCCTGGGAAATTACAGGGTGTTAACAGAATGGTGACCATATTGGGGACCTTCCTCAGAAAACCATATCAAGTTCCAGATCGGATTACTGTTGGTGGATAGTGATCAGACACAAGAAGGTTGAATCTTCCACCTGGAAATTCCAATCAACTCCAGATCAGTTCTAGTTCAAAGACTCCACTAGAGGAAGAACCTAAAACAATCACAAGACAATCTGAAAAGATCAGGTATGCAAGCTGGAAGTTTATCTAAGATGTGACAGGTTTTATTTTTAATTACCTCTTCCCTTCTCATGGTCCTGATCCAGATGATAATGTCAAAATTCATGAAGAGCATGTTCAACTTAATGAGCATCAAGAGTTTAAGCCTAGCATTACAATCCTTGTACATACTGCTACACCTATAAAAATCCAAGATATATACAAGCCTCTTGTCTTACCTCCCTTACTCCATGATTTCCTTGTCAATTACTTCCAATATATTCCTAGATTTGACGGAGAATGTGGCTACATCACTGCTAAGAAACACATTCAAGGTTTTGAAAATTATCTTGACCTTTTTGAGGTGGAAAAGAGTGATGTTAGTATTAGGATTTTTTCTTTATCCTTACAAAGTAGAGCTAAGAAATGGTATAAATATATGCTAGCTACAAGCATCAGTGACCTCAATCAATTTGTAATTTTTTTCTTGGATAAATGGGTGATCAAAAGGAATCCCTTCCTCATTTTGGAAGAATATAATCACTTGAAAAGATATCCAGGAGAAACAGTGCAACAATTTTTATCCATATTTAATCAAGTTTACAATTCCATGCCTATTGATATAAGACCACCTCCTGGTTTATCTCTCTTACACTACCCAGATTCTTTTGATCCAGAGATGGCAATTCAACTAAGGGAAATAAAATAGTGCAATTATTGTGGAAGCCAATTTGATGATCAAAAGGTCAAGGCTGAAGGAAGATGAAAGGAAGAAAATATCAGAGCAGTTGAAATCTTCAGAAGCTAAACTAGATATTCTGGCGAGCACCATGGAATAAATTTTACATGGGATTAGCATAAGAGAACAACTTGTTGTTCAAAGGCATCATGTCTCATTGATTACAAAGAAAGAAAGGGTCATTTTTCCCAAACACGTTGTAGCTCACCCTTGGTATCATGGATTGGAAAATGATCATTTCATGTATTTAATTCATAACACAGTCAAAGATGAAACTCCATCTCAACCTGGAGAGGAACAACCAGCTGATATGATATGCATGTTTGATGAAAATTCTTACATGGGTAATCTACCCAAGTATGATCAGTATGATGATAATTATGTGGCTGAAATAGATGTTGACTATTCAAAGAAATCAACAGCATTTCATTGGCAGGAAGAAGATCAATTACAGCTCAGATATGACAGTCATCCTTTGCACAAAAATCATGACAGCGATGAGGAAAATGCAGAAAACTTTCAGAATAAGGGAAAAATATTTGCCCTTATGTTTCTCTTATTTTCAATTTTTGAGAGAAAATTGTAAGCAAGTTGTCAATAGTAGGGAAGGAGAATGTTCTGGTCAATCAGTTGAAGATGCCATTGATGATATGTAGATTGTTCTAAACTTAGAATTGCATCCCTTGACCTACATTGATTTTCAAACTCCAAATGAAATCTTAGAGCCTAAGACAGAATATGAGTTAATCCAAAATAACTCTATACCATTAAGCTTTAATTCATTTCATTTTTTGAAAAATAATATTGAGTATGTGCTAAAGGATAAACAAACAGAAAATCAAGAAGTTTCAGTGGAACTAATGCAACAATCATCTCAATTTCTATAGGATCCAATATCTGATGTGTTGGATGACTTGTGTTGTCAAAGTCATTTTCCATCATCCAGCTATGGGATGAAAAGTTGTTATGATATTGACATGATCAGTAAGTCAGATTCATTATCTTTTTCAGCAGGAGTCTCATTACAAAGCCCATTAGAACATTTGCAGCCATATCAGAAATTTTTTGAGGATCTAGACAACATACATATAGTACCAAATCATGAGGTTGAATTGGTTGAATTTGAATATCAAAGAATGGGTCAGGTCTATCTTGATCCTATGGCTATTTATATGGAGAAATTCATCACTGCACAGCCCCAATCCATTTCCAACATTTATTTTGTTTTTCATATTTACCAAGTTCTTTGTGGTATATACCAGGCTGACAATTACTCTCAAGTACCCTTAATAGATTTAGTTTTGAGTTTTGTGAAAAACAGTGAAGGAGTTAAGGTATTATATCCAATTTTTGAATGGTTATATTGGATATTTCACATTGATTAAAACCAAGAATTCAGTGTTAGAATAGGATTGTACATAAATAAGCTTACTAGATAAGCATGTTTTCAGCATTCAGTTTTGCCGTGTGAAAATAAGCTCAGGGTTGTGAGCACTTTTCCAACATTTTTGTCAGTTCAGTTCAGATTTTGGTATGTAGACCAATTTTTTTCTTAAGGTTCAGTCACAGAGGATTAGAATAGATGCAAGTTGCATAATAAAGTTTTGGGATCAGCCCAATGGATAAGGCACTGGTATACATTTTCAGAGTTCTATGGTTCTTGACAAATCTCAAAACAGTTTCCATCCCCAGGTGGAGCCTATGTTAGGGTCCTATAATTATAGGTGACTTGATTCTTCAACTATCTATTTGGCATTTCTCTCGTGATGAAGACACCTGGATTTCTTGGCTCAGTTGATTTCTCTTATCCCCCCATATTCTTATGGTATTTATCATTCATGGTCATTTTCATCATGTCATGATTTAGTGGGTCATCATTAAATTCATAATCTTGTTTCCTCTGTTTTCCCAAAGTTTACCCTGTCTTTTTCTCCCTTATCAGAACAAGGTTTTCTATCATGCAAACTGAAATCATGGGAACTTGGAGAAGTTCATGAGGAAGGAAACCAGAGACACCAAGCATCATAGATCAAAGATAAGGAGGTGATTGGCATGATTTTTAGGGTTTTGTGGTCATCTGTTGTACATAGGGACAATTTTGCTTCAAAATAAGTTTCTGACCAAATGAAGATGAATTTGACAAAAGTGAAAGAGTTTTTTGTCAATAATAAACAAAGTAACAAAATAATCCTTCATTTTATACATAGGTGTTATTATTCAAGAGAAATTCCCAAAATACAATTGCCACAGGTGGGTTGCAGCACTTTTGGACAATTTTACTTAAAGTCCGTTTTTCAGGGGTTTGGAGCAAGGGTTTTCAATTCTTGATTACTCTATAGTGTCGTAGGCATCTCCATATTTCCAAACATACCAATTTCATCCCAAAAATCCTCTGGGAAAGCCTCCAAACATCCTTTTTAAATGGCGCTACGTTTATGTTGTATGGTCGCTACGCTTCTACAGGTTTAGCGACCAAATTAAAAATTGAAGTGTGAACAAACGAGAAATTATTTTTGACACTTGGGGAAGGTTTTTGTTCCAAACATACCCAATAACAAAAACCTCTCTCAATTTTGTAAAATTGTTTATGGTTAGACAGATATATCTACATATTTGAGCCTTATTCTTGCAGAAAACACAGAAAAATTGACAATTTCAGGCATGTATAGAAGCACAGCGACCCCACACTATGCTTTTTCTTGGAGGATCCAAATTCACTTTTATCAGCATGGATGAATATATTATGAATTTTAAATCTCAAATATATCACTTTTGGGACAGGTCTATATGAATTTTGTATAAAAAATTCAAAAACGTGGCGAAAAATTGCTTTCTACCCCTGTTTTCACCAAGGCGTTGTGCTTCTAGACCAGTTGTGAAAATTTTGGTTTTTGATGTCTTGGAGTGGCTATTTTTATTGTTTAATGGTTCAGGAGGATATTAGACATCCTCATATATCCATAACACTCATCCTTTTTGAAAAATTATCAAGGGAAGGCCTCCAAAAGTACCCTCAAAGATCACGCTGTGTTTCTGCAAAATTCGTTGTGTTTTTACCAGGAACTTTTACCAGTAGGATAAATTTTCAATTTCCTTGATCCAATTCGAACTAAAAATATGTGGTTGACCTTATGAGGTATCTAGATGATGTAATAAAATGTATATGATCTTTTCATGAATATTTGAATGTAATTAAAGGGTCATTAAAGTCAGTCAAACAGTTAGAGTAAAAAGGGAAAAATAGTTTTTGACTTCCTAGTCTTTAGTTTAGTTGGAGATTTTCTTGTGATTTTCTCCTATCATGAAGAATTCAACCCCTCATATGGGGAAATTTGTTTTGTATCTATATGTAGACCCAAGATATTTAATTAAATGGTTGGACCTGAAGGTAAGGATGGTATGGAAAGATTACCATCTACTGTAAAGATGTTCAATAGGCTGTAACTGACTTTTTGGATGAATATCAAGACATTTTGTTTCCATATTCTTGTGTCATGATCATGTGGTGAAGTGCTTCTTGACGTAATTTTTCATTCTCTTGTTTCAGATATTGTTTTATTTTCTTATTGTTTATAAGAATATTATGTTCAAGATTTGTCTCAAATACCATGTTCAAGCTTTAAGCAATATTTATGTTTTCTTCCAAGTTTGAACGTAGAATTCGGATAATCTCTGCTCTGCATTTGGATTAAACTCTAACCTACTATTCCTTTCCATATCACAAAATCAAAGGATCCAATGACATGATTACCTTGCCTGGTGATAGTTTGTCTCTGTTATTCATTCATCTAATCATCTTAACCTCTTGACTCCATTTTGCCCAATGGTCTTCTTCTGTTGTCCCAACCCAAAAAATCAAAACAAACTTTCTATACTCATAACTAGCCTAATATCCATTTCCAAAAAATTTATAGAATATAGAGAGATCCCTCTATGAGTCTTGGAGGGATAGATCCTTGACTCCAAGCGGTATTGTGGTTACCCCTGCCGATTTTCTCCTCAACCTGGGAAATTACAGGATGTTAACATGGTGGACCGCAATGAGTAGGGTAACAAGCCCAAAACCTATTAAGGGTATCGAAAGAAAGTGGTATGGAAGACAACTGAGGACCTCGAATGGATTTGATATCCACGAAGCTCCATAGGAAAATGCAAACCATAGTATCCCATGACAAGTCCTCAATATGTGTTCCCCACTACGCTTGGTCCGACTTTGGAGGGGTTATCTCCACTACCTTTCTGCACGCGACCTCATGTTTATCCCCTGTGTTAGAGGGGGGTCCCGGATAAATTTCATGTTTACTGGACTTTTTAGACTCCCTAACATTGACTTCAATGTTTGTTTGTAATCCTTGAAGAGTTTCCTCTCCAACCTAAATCAAGGCTCTAGCCTAGACTAGTTGATTGACCCTACAAACATAAAGTCTAGTTGATTTTAAATTAGCATTAATTTTAAGCGGCTTGTCTTAAGTCAAGGAAACAATAATGAAACTAGTGGTGTGTTTTGAGAGACAAAGGAGAAATGAACAAACTGAAAGCAAAATAGATGAATAAAAATTTGCAACTAACTCTTTAACCAACTTTTCATAACTACCTTTTTCTAAGATCTTTTAAAGGAAAACCTAAAACAAAATTTCACTCGACTACGAGCTACTTAATTTTCTAAGCAATCAGTAAAGAAATTAAGAAAATAACTCTTTTTCCTAACAAGCAAAATAATCAACCCAGCTACTTAACCAAACTAAGAAATGAAATCTTTTTCTATTTTTGTTTATGCTTCAAACAAGAAACTTGAAATAAATTCTTTTTCTTTTTCTTTAAAGAAAGTGAAAGGGGAAAAAGTAAAAAACAAGACAAGACCAAAAACTGACTTCTGGCCCATTGCAGATCGTAGGGAGTCACTGAAAAAACCAAACAGGTTGATCAAAAGACTTACAGAATCATCTAAAACCCTTTAAAAGAAAACACAAGAAATATTTAAAAATATAAGCAAACTGACGTCAACCCCAGGCTACAACTGTAACAAAAGATACACTATACTTAATCAAGAAACCCTGAGAAGTATTACTTCAATCAGGGAAGAGGTTGACTTCCTCGCAAAGAAAAAAATTCCTGACACAACAACGCTACTGACACTTAAGCAACCTATGTATGTGCGTGGGATGTATATAGAGCAAGGCGTATATGTACGTGTGCAGACCCACTACAGGCTGCGTACACCTCTACAACTTCTCAAAAAATAAAACAAACTAACCGACTGACAAGGCAGGGAGAACTGGTATGGCACCAACAGGTGACCAAAATCCCTTGAAGACTCAACAGACTTGAAGAAACTCAAAAAAGTTAATAAAACCAATTAAGCACCCAAAACATATCCCCTAAACCTTATAGGCTTCCCCACTATGGTCGCCAGTTCTAATATAGCAGGAAAACCCCTCTATGGACTACACTAGGGTACAACATGTAGGAATATCTAACCATCTAAAAGTCTCCTACTTTTTTAACTACCCCAAATTTATATATGAAAGACAAAGTGAAAAGATCGGGTAACTTTACCTTTTACTCTACGTCCAGTGTCGATCCTCTCGCGTTCGATAGCTCTATTGAATGCAAGCCTCCTCCCAAGGCTGACCTGCATTCACAAAAAGATAAACATGAAACTACAAACATGCATCTCATATATAAATCATGGGTTAGATGTTAGAATAAATCATAAATAAAATGCAAACATTAGACACATCCGATTTCGGGACAGAAAAAGTATTCCTTTTATTGATATCACAATGTTTACTTACAACAAGATCAGCGACTGCCCCTCGAACCTGGTCCAGGCTCCTCTTCACTAAGCTCCAACTACGCTTCCACATATCTTTCTCCTCTCAACCTCTCTCTAGGGAATGGAATAGGCTTATGATGGAGGAAAAGGGAAAAATGGGAAATTTTGGTACAAATCTCACAAGGTGGCTACAAATTCTTGGGGCAAGGAGGGGATGTGAAATGGGCAGAGTTTCACTATTCTTATGCTTGGCTTTGGAATGATACCCCAACACCTCCTTTTATATGACAAAAGGATGGTTATTCGGTTGGGTTACGGGATATAGGAGGTGGGACAGTTGGGAAACTACCCAATAGCCCATAATCTCAACGAATTCCTTGCAACTTTTGCGAGTATACGTGGGATTTAATGATGTATATAACGTACGTACATGGGCTATAGTGGTGAATCAAGGGTGTGTACATGGGAAGTAGTGGTGCAGGGCATGTACATCTTCAAAAATATTTTTTTTAAGAAGAGTTGCTCAGTGATGGATTGGATAAAATAGCAAGTAAGAGGGCCAAATGCAAAGTATACATGTATGGAGAAATTTAGGGTTATAACAATCTATATGAATACAACAATGACCATTATTATATATACTATAGCTATCTTTCAGATAACACTAAAAGGTTTCTTAAGAAGAGTCAAAGTCACAATGTCTTGAAGTTAAAGGAAATACTCAAAGAACAAGAAGAGAGTAATAGGACTCAATTAGAAGAAAAGGAAGACGAGATCACAATAATAAAGAATGAAAAAGATGATAAGAAGGTAGATTATGAGATTAGCAAAAGTATTGAAATTATTGTCCATCTCAAGACCCAAATTGGAAAAGCCAAAAGGGTAGAGGAACTATTGAAGTATCAAATAAATGAAAAGGAAGAGTCATGTCATAAGTTAGAAGATGAAGTTGTTGATCTTAGAAAGAAAGTAGAGAAGTCAAACAAATTCTTGAATAGCTCACAAATCTTAAATGAGATCTTGGAAAGTCAAAGATCGCAAAATGGTAAATCAGGGCTTGGATACAAGAGAGAAGCTACACATGCTGAAGCAAGCACCTCAAAGAAGCACGAGGTAAAGGATGAAGACAATGTTGCAAGTCAACTACCTACACAAGGGAAGGAAAGTTTCAAAAGAACAAAGAAATAAATACATCAAGAATCCATCCTTACACCTCAAAGATTATGGACACCAAAGAAATGCTATGAAATTGTTTTTCATGGTCAATGTTATTCATGTAATGAATATGGTCAGAAAGCTTTCGAATGAAGATCTTATGCAAGGAGAAATAATGGAATATCTCATAACACCATAAGGTGTTGGAGATGTTATCAAGTAGGACACATTGTTGTTCACTGTCAAGCATGAGATGCTACAGTTGTAGTGGATTTGACCACAAATCCCATGATTGTTGGAACACAAGAAGAAAGTCCATGATGAGGACTTCATATAGCATGACTAGAAGAAGGAATGAAGCAAGGAAGGGAGACATCTTTGAAAATATGGAAGCTCAGAGCTCAAGTTCTAATAAGCAAGGACACCTTCAAAAGTGAGTGAAGAATACTGAACAACCAAAGAAGAATGGAAGCCTTGAGGGAAGCTCAAGTGCCTCATCTACTGAAGCATATGTGGGTGACAGTGGTAACAGTCACGTACATACACAGGCTGACCTTGAATGGGTCACGTACATACGCGAGCTATCTGTGCAACAAGCCGCGTATATGTGGTAAAGTCTTGGGAAAAAGGTTATGCACATGGGTTGTAGCTTGATGTGATGGTATAACTCTGTGTTGCAGGGTCTGACATAGTTTGTTGCAAGTTATGACATTGTTTGTTGTAGGTTTTAATGATTACATATTGGATTATGTATGATGATGATATATAATGAATGTTTATCTTGGATGCATGGCACTAACCCTTGAGTATGGATTGAGGAATCTTTTGCTGAAGAAGAATGATGGTTATGGCAGTGAATTTATGGCACCTTGGTTATATGACATATCTTGATGATGCTAGCTAGAGATGTCATTTATCTATTGAAGAACACTACTAGTACATTTATTGTTGGATGCTTAGTATTTGATGTAGTGAATGGAGGCTTGAGCCTTGATCTATAGTTGATGCATGATTGATACACTTCTAGTACATTGGTAGAGGCACCTACTAGTAGGTTGATTGTAACATGTTTTGTGGTGGATTTAGCATACATGTATGAGGATTCATCTTGTTGTGGCATTGGTGCATGGTTGATGTACTTGCTTCGTACAACTGGTGATACATGTTGATGTGAATGTTTAGTACACTCATATATGTTATATGTATTGGATGATATAGTTGAGACACTTGACTGATTGAGATACATGGTTGGCATATTGGTAGATACACATGTTTGGCATGTTGGTAGATTCACATGGTTGTCATATTGATAGAAGCATATGGTTGATACATTCCATTGATGATATCTTTTGGCACATTGTATGGTGTTGATGTACATGGTTGATGTACATGGGTTTTGTGCATGGTGAGCACACATTTTGGTACAGGATGCACATGGTTGATACTTTTATTCATGATTCTATACTTCATTGTTGACATATCTTTTGCTTCATGATGTATGGTATGGCACACGTTTGATGCATGAACAGGTCCAAGGATTGTCATAGAAAGAGAAGTTGATCTATGATCTGGTTGAGCAGTAGAATTTGCAGAAGAAGCATGTTGTTCATATTGTCGAGAAGATAGCGGGAGACATACCCATAGGGGGGGTCATTCTTCTTCCCATGATTCTAGGAGGAAATATCCCTATATTTGAAGAAAGAGCACAGAGGCATAATTCCAGGGGGAGCGATGGTCACAGGGGAGTATGAGTGATGTATCTTTAGCATTACATCAGAGTGATATCCCTTGTTCAAAAGGAGAGAGATTATTCAGATGAATATTAAAGGCATTCAGATAGGGGGAGCATCCCCAAGGGAAAAATCACCCTTTTCCATTGATGTCAAAGGGGGAGAGATAGTCACATTTATGTGATTGATGACTATTGATGTAGAGCAATGCCTTGTCTACATGTTGACATCAATGTTGGTATTGCCATGAATGCCAAAGGGGGACATTGTTGGATCAGGTTGTCATTGATGCCAAAGGTTTAATTAATTGATGTCAAAGGATTGATGTCAAGTGATTGATTGATGTCAAAGGAATCGATTGATGCCAAAGGATGATTGAATGATGTCAAAGGTCAAAGGTTTGAGGTCAAATGATTGATGTCAAATGAACAATGTATTATCATAGTATATTGATGAAATATGTGTTGTCCTTGATGTGAATGGATTGATTTCAAGTGGAATCATAGTCATATGATGCATATATGAAGATGGATCAATGAGTTTTCATTGATACATGATTCCTAGATGAAGATGGATCGATGTGGTTTCATTGGTATATGATGCATTCTTGAATTGATGTAAAGATGAATCATTATTGTCTTATCATTCTTTATGAGGAGTACAAATGGATGAACTCCAAAGTGGTCCCCTTATGGTGAAATCCCTCACGCAAAGAAGATTTTCGGTTGAGTTGTCCTTTAAGTATGGTTGGATAACCCATGCTTGAATGTGGAATAGTGAGATGAAGATCAATGAATTTGTCAGTGGAACTATCCTAGATGGATATTGCTTATCATACCATTTCGATGGTATGTGGAATGTCACATAAATCCTCATGGTTTGAGAGTTATGGCCTTACGAAGATGAAGGACCGTCATATGTTGGCTTGAAGCCCCAAGAGGTCAAAGAAGTCAAAGTGCTTGAAAAAAAGAAATTATTATTTAAATGGTAAATAAAAGTGACAAAGTCAAGGAGGAATATTTAAATGGAGAACTTTATAATTATGAAAAGTGGTTAACCCTAAAAATGAGGAAAATAGGTTAAGTGACCTAGAAATGGGTTAAGTGACCTAGAAGATGCTTCTAAGAAATATAATTGGAGATTATAAATAAGAGGCAATGGTCTCTTGTGAAAAACATCTCTTATGTATCTCTTGAGCATTATTGAAGATCTATTATGAGAGAGAGTGTGTATGGAAGAACTCATGGATGCATCAAAGTTTTGGCAAGTCTGAGATCATCAAGGAAAAAGTCTCAAAAGTTTATAAACCCTAGTTTCTGAGGTATATGTAGGTTGCAGTGAGCCAGGGCGTGTACATATGCGGGCTGAATGAGGACAGGGCACATACAGTGGATGAAGTCATGAAGACTTGTGTGTGAGTTGGTGCCAGGCTCTTGAAGACTGAAGTTGGTTCCAGATATGCATTCTATGGGCTCATATCTACCATAGAAATTCTGGTATGGTTACATTGTTGTCTTGATGGACACTCTTGCTTGTTGCGTAGTGAATGCTTAAGGCATTCTTGGTATGGTTTTTGTGATGTGGTTTGTGTTGGTTCATGGAGTGAGAAGCACTCTTATTATTCAGTGTTGATATGATTTCTATAGTATGTTGATTTCTTATACATGATTGAGTAGCATTCATATTGTATTTTTGAGGAGCATGAATAAGTTTTTGGAGACCTTGGATGTGTTGTGACTAGTTATGGATCAAATTGGATAGTGAGAGACATATGAGAATTTGATTCAAGGTTTCAAAGGATCTGAGTGTGTGATAAAAATAAAACCCTAATTGCTCAGAAGTGATACGCAGGTTGTAGTATAGACTGGTCGCTTACATACGCGAGGTGTACTACTGGTAGGGTGCATACATACACGTGTTGTACTACCGACAGATCGCGTACCTGTTGACATATTGATATATGTTGATGATTGTTCCCTCATATTAGTTGGTGCTGAGGGTGTAAGTTGAGTCTTACATTATAGATTTGGTTCTCTTGTAGAGTTGTACTCTATTCAGTTGGTTCTCTTGTAGAGTTGTACTCTATTCAGTTGTTTCCAATAAACCCAAGGATTGTAGTATGTAATAAAAAGAAAATTGTACATACATCTTGTGTTCCTTTTGTTCCTTGTGGTGATGATTTGTTGATGATATATTGTTGATATATGTTCACATTTAACTGATTATAAATGATAACAATAAGTAATGAGTAAATGGTAATTGTGAACTAATGAGTTTTTTGAAGGGGAAGTTTTGGAAAAAAGATCCCTACACTCTTCACCCCCCCCCTCTCAGTGTAGTTTGTGTGTCCAACAATTCCTCCTCATCCATCCCTTGCATAAAGATCCCAAAATAATAGGTTTGATATCCTAAAGATTTCTCCCAAGACCATAGGTTTGATACCTCAAATCTCCACCCGCTTCACCATGGAAAGCCCTCATTATATAAGATTAGGAGGATTAACCACCATGGAGAGGATCACTCATCAGATCCACTAAAAAGGGATCTGAAAGATATTTAGGGAGAAAATATTTCTTAAGGATTTTAGGGAGGAAACATCTCTCAAGTATTTCAAGGAGGAAATATTTCAACCATCCATGAGATCCTCCACCTTACCTAAAAAATAGGAAACCAAATGTGAGGTGGATTCTCACACTTAATTAACTTATTTTTCATGAATATTAATAATAATTCATGTGCACTTGTTATTTTGGCCTTCATGTAATATATCCCTCCTCCACATTGACTAGGGAATGTAACATAGGCTATTCCATGGTTTCGAGGTGTATGAGACACTTACGACACTTAGGGCGAGGTACCTAGGTGTGCAAATTTCATGTGTAACAATCCTATAAGAGAACAAGGGTGCACAACCAAGGAAGACAAGGTTTTGGAAAGACAAGGAGAGAAAGAGAGCTTTGTGATTATGAGGTGGACAAAGAGGGAGAGCTCCCTCAAGGAGACAAGTCACTCTACTTGGGATAAATTGTTCTACCTTGGGGTGGATTCATTGGACATATATGGACGATTTTCTCTTGGAACAATTTTGGCTAAGTCTGGAAATGTAGGTCTATTGGAGGCATGTGTAAGGCAGAACCGAAATGGGTGAAGTCTGTGGAAACAAAGAATTCTGCGAAAACAAAGAGACAACAAGTATGTGTTTGGGGGCACATCTGAGGTGCACCGTAGGTGGATGTAGATACGATTACGACATATAATATTGGTGACTATCTATGTATGAGTGTCTTAGTGAGGTGAGGCGAGTTGTTTGACTTCGCACTATAGTAAATTGAGTCGATAGTGCTCATGTTGTAATTGTTTTGCAATAAAAAAACTTAGCCAGGTGTTAGGAACAGTTCTTATTGCCTGCACTATATGTGTTTTTATATTTCATTTTTTCCAAAGTTCTCTTGGTTTCTCATGTACGTATTCTTATATATTATTGTTAAATCAATTAATGAATGTCTAAGTATGCCAGAGTTGAACTAGAGTAGGAGTGTGACTCGTTCGTATCCTAGAACAAAGTATGGGTATGTTCTAGGTGAAGAGACGTAGTCCAGACGAAGTATGGGAAGGGGATCTATAGTGAATATATGTTTCCTTGACATTATTTATGTTAAAGGAGTGGTTGTATATTAATGTAATATCTATGATATCTATAAATCTAGATTTTGCATTATTTTCCACGTTATAGGAAAACATAATGTAGAAAATAGTATCCCAATGAAAAATTATTGAATATTAATATGATCTAGATGGATATCAGTGGCCACCCACCTATTCCAACTGGCTCATCTTGGCAGTTTCTCAGTTTGGGAGATTTTTTCCTATTTTTCGGGTCTTGAACTTCAAGGTTTGTTTTGAGACCCTAAACAACGTTTTTAGGGATTGCCACAATCAAACTATGGACAAGGTCAGTGATTAATGGTGTATTGTGTATTCCTTAGATAGACCTTTCCAATGGGATATTGTGCGCCTAAAACATAGATCGTATGAAAAAGTTACGACCCTGGGAAGTTGATGTACCAACTTAACCCAACGGCACCCACACGACTTTTGGGGCTTCATCTCCTAGGGTTAGGTTTTTGGATGTCTAGGGTTTTGGCATTCATGTTTATTGTAAAAAGGCTTTCAGAGCATCATTGTACTCATCTTCTTGTGAATGAGCATAGTCGTCACCTATCTTCTTAGAGATAAGCTTACACCATTCTAACAAGTTTGTTTTAGTCTGCATTTTACAGTTTCAACATATTTCTTATTTAATAGAAGTCAAGTTTTACTATATATGTATTATTATTCATTGTGTCTCTGTGTTAATATTATAAATATTTGTTTCATTTTGTTCCTCTCATAAATCCGGATCAATGGTATCCGAACGGTCTACTCCTTGTCATTTTTAGTGCATGTCCCTAACAAGGTGAGGGTATAGAGAGTTGGGTCTCGAGCTTGTTTCTCTTGAGGACCACTACTCTCGTATGCCCAAGAAACCTTCCATGGTGGGAGAAAATAAAGATGACGAGATAGGATATCCTTTGAAATTATTAGTCAAGGAATCCCTCCAGCGACAGAGGAACAAGATGATGGAAAGCTTTGCACAAATCCTTTGATGATTGTCGACAGATGATGCATCTACCTCAAGCGGAGGCGTTCCCCCTTCAACGTGCAGATCAATTTTGATATTCCTATATTTGAAGGTAAAATAGATTCATATGTTGTAGATAAATGGTTAAACCTTCTAGAAGGGTATTTTTCGATACACAACTTTTTCGATAGAGAAAGGATTACATTTGCGCTCCTCAAGGTTGTCCCCCATGCCAAATATTGGTGGGAGACTTTTTGTGAGCAAAAGGAAATAGAGGGATCCACACTATTTGTAGTTGCACCCACTTGGGGTTCCTTCAGGGATGTTATTAAGTAAAAATACTACCATGTTGGAAGTTATGATGACTTGTATACAAGATGGACCACACTATGGAAAGAAATAAACCAACTATTGCTAGAGTTCACCGTTATCTTCCATACCTTGCGCACCAAGATGGGTACTAAATATTCTGAGCGAAATATGGTGCTCAAGTACTGTGATGATCTGCATATATATATCCAGAAAAAAATGGAGTTTCTGGACATCGCATCCTTGGGCGCAGCCTATTGACATGCTTTCAAAATCAAGCAGAATCTTAAACAAAATATGAAAAAATTTGGGTCTGGGAACCCCTCATAGAAGAACTAGGGAAAGGGCATCCCCAACCTGTAGAAAAAAGGGAAAATAAAATATGGAAAGCCTTAAGACAATGATTCTAAGACACAAACAGAGAAGGACAATGGAAACATGAAGAAAGACACTCGAAAGTGGTGCGACTTCCATAATATCCCCTAGATTAACACTGTTGATTGTCGCTCAAAGAATTCATTGGTGGTGGAGTTGAAAGCCTCTTAATCAGATGTGGGTTCCGAATCAAAGTCAAAACCAGAAAAGGGGAGACAGATTATTGATGTGGAACCCAGTTCCATCATTGCTACCACCAAGATCCAACCTGGTGAACCTAATGAGCTAGAGGAAGGTGAGGATCTCTTCCATTCATGGATGTGGGTGAAGGGTACTCCATTTCACTTCATTGTTGACAGTGATAGCTAGAATAACCTCATCTCAGTGGAGGTCATCAAGAAGTTGGCCCTGCCGACAACGCCACACCTGTAGCCATACACCATCGGTTGGCTCTGCCAAGGAAGCTATCTTCGCGTCAACCAATAATGTTGCATGTCCTATGACATCAAGCCCTTCAAAGATGAGGAATTTTGTGATGTCTCTCCCCTTGAAGTTTGTGAATTTATTTTGGGACAACCTTATTTATGGAAAGGTCATGTTGTATATGATTCTAGGCCTCGCAGTGTTATTATTACTTTGAACAGGAAATTGTATAGGATACTCGAGGTAGTCCCACTTATTTTCATTTCCTTGATCTTTTCCAAGCAATGCATGAAGGTCATCTCTTAGACTAAGAATTTTTTCTTATTCGTGATTCTCTCTCAAAGTGAGAGAAAGGTTGCAATCACATCCATGGCCTTCGCAACTGATCTCTCCATGCAACAGAAGAAAGTGGATAAGGTCATGGAATAATACAATGACATCTTCTCCTCAACCACTAGGGTACCTATTCATTGTTAGGTCAAGCATTCAATCGATCTAACCCCCAACACATCGCTACCCAATGGGTCAATCTATCACTGCTCTATGTTAGAAAAAAATAAGATCAAGCTTCAGATCCAACAACTGCTCCAAAAGAGGCATATCTTACCCATCTCATCACCATGTGGAAGTCGAATCATGTTTGTGCAAAAGAAAGATGGGACTTGGTGACTCTGCATCGATTACCCAGCCCGAAATAAAATCACTTTCAGGAATCGGTACATGATTCCCCAAATCGATAATCTGCTTGACCAAGTGAAGGGGGGGAATACTTTAGTAAGATTGATATGAAGTCTAGATACCATCAGGTCCCAATAGAGAAGACAATTGTATGGAAAATTGCCTTCAATTCCAAAGATGGTCTTTTCGAATGGTAGGTCATGCCTTTTGGTTTGATGAATGCCCAAACAAATTTCATGAGGATGATGGATGATTCTTGTGGCCTTTCACCAATTACTTTGTAGTGGTATATATGGATGACATCCTCATCTACAACAAGACTTGGGAAGAACAATTGCAACATATTCAACAGGTTCTACACACTCTGCGACAACACAAACTATACGAAAATTTGTAAAAATGCTCATTCAGCATGGATAGGGTCCAATACCTAGGCTACATTGTTGATGAGAATGGGGTGCATGTTGATCCCACCAATATCCAAGTAGTTCATGATTGGCCAGCCCCAACCACACTCACTGCACTTCAGATATTTATAGGCCTTACCAATTTCTATGGCAGGTTCATTTTGGGATTCTCCATCTTGAATGGGCCCTCATCCAAGCAAACAAGGGTGGTGGTAAGGAAAAACTTTTATGGGGCCTTTTGTAATAGAAAGTGTTTGATGATTTGAAGCAACGCTTGTTCTCATCTCGAGTGTTCTCATTAATTGACCTACAACAACCCTTTGAGATCAAGACAGATGCTTCAGACTATGTTGTGGGTGCATTTCTCACTCACCACGGACACCCCATGGCCTATCATAGTGAGACACTATCATATGTTTTCCGTAAGCACCCTACTTACGAAAAATAAATGTGCTCCATTGTGCAAGTTTGTCTTCAATGGAGGAATTACATTCTCAAGAAGGAGAGAGTCATCCACACCGATCATAAGCCACCGATGTTCATGTAAACACAAGGAAAATTGAAAAATGATCGCCATCATAAGTGGTCCACCTACTTGCAGCAGTTCCATCTCAACATCAAGTATAATATAGGAAGCACCAATCACAGTGTCGATTGCCTCAACTTCCCTCCAGTTGCAGCACTCACCACGGTGCTAAATTCTTATGGGCACGAGACCTTCGAATGACTCCAACTCTATGAGAGAGATCCTGACTTCTCCACCACCTACTAGATGTTGGGAGAAAACACAACTGTCACTGAATTCCATCTTCACGATGAGATGTTGTGCCATCTGGGCCATCTCTGCATTCCATCAAGAAAGTGAAAGAATTTGATTTGGGAATTCCATTAAAGTAGGGTGGCGGGACACTTCGGCATCAAAAAGAAAGTGGAAGTACTGCAACAACATTTATATTGGTCGAAAATTCAACAAGATGTCAGCAAGTATATTAGGGCATGCACGTCCTGCGCCATTGAAAAATCGACCATTAAGAAACAAGGCATGTATGCCCCTCTTCCTACTCCTGAAAGGCCCTGGGAAACCATCTCGATGGACTACATGTCGGGCCTTCCGTCAACCAATAAGGGAAATGAGTGTGATTTTGTGGTGGTTGATCATTTTTCTAAAATGGCAATTCTAGTCACCTGCAAGAAGAGAATCACATCAGAGGACACTACCAAACTCTTCTTCGAATGATTATGGGTACATTTTTGGATAACACAAGCCATAGTCTCATATCGGGACAACCAGTTCCTCAACACATTCTGATCGAGCCTCTGATCACTTTTGGACACCAATCTCACCAAATCCACTGCCTTCCACCCCCAGACGGATGGTAAAACCAAGGTCTTCAACCAGATGATTGTGCATATCCTACGCATGTACAATTCCAAGCATCTCTTCCATGGGATGAAAGTATTCCCTATGTTCATCACAACTTCAACTGAGCATTACATAGCTTAACCAATCACAACCCCTTCCATATGGGGTTGGGATTTCAAGCATTCGGTCCCATGGATCTTGCACTACTTGTTGCGGCCACCCAGGCAAACTCGTCCCATGCTCAAACTGAAGCTAACAAAGCTATGAGGTTCATTGAGCGGATCCAACACATCCACCAACAAGTTCAAGATATTTACATAAGTCCAATGCCAAGTACAAGCAATTCCATGATCAACACTAGGTGTCATATAAGTTTCAGGTGGGAGACAAAGTCCGGTTGCACTTGCAGAAGGAACGCCTTACGAGGCCCCATTGGAAGTTTTGTCCACTTTTCTATGGACCTTACACCATCACCAAGGTTGTGGGTGATAATTATTTTGAGCTCAACATTCCCCCTTTCCTTGGCTTGCATCCAATATTTAATGTGGACATCCTTCAGCCATATTTTCCACCATTATTGGACACCTCAGAGATAGTAAAACAATTGACACCAATAGAACTCAACCTTAACTACATGGAATATGAATCCACTGATCAGATTGTGGACACACATGTCAAGGTCATTCGCCAGCATAGATCCAACTCTATCGGGTTGTCAAAGCAAGGTAGCTCCTACACCAAGGAAAATGGCTCACTCGGGGACAAATTCAGTAGAAATTTCCTCATTTGATTGGGGAACTCAATGCAATAGATACCATTGCTTCATAAGGTGGGAATATTGATCCAGATTCATATCGGTGGCCACCCACCTATTCCAATTGGCTCATCTTGGTAGTTTCTGAGTTTGGCAGTTTTTTCCTAGTTTTCGGGCCGTGAACTTCTGGGGTCGTTTTGAGGCCCTAAACAACATTTTTAGGGCTCACCATAGTCAAACTATAGACAAATTTAGATTTTGACAGCGTATTGTATATTCTTCGGATAGACCATTCCAACGGGATATCGTGTGCCTAAAACAGAGATTGTATGCAAAAGTTACAACCCGGGAAGTTGATGCACCAACTTACCCCAACGGGGCCCACATGACTTTTAGCACTTCATCTGCTAGGGTTAGGTTTTTGGATGTCTAGGGTTTTCGAATTCATTTTTATTCTAAAAAGGCTTTCAGAGCCTCATTATACTGATCTTCTTGCGAATGATCGTAGTTGTCACATCTCTTCTCAAAGATAAGTTGTCACCATTATAGAAATCTTTTTTCAGTCTGCATTTTACAGTTTCAACATATTTCTTATTTAATAGAAGTCAAGTTTTATTGTATCTCTATTATTATTCATTGTGTCTTTGTGTTAATATTATAAATCTGTGTTACATTTCGTTCCGCTCATTTGTCACAT
>ML794855.1:41456-54902 GCA_009831015.1 Picea engelmannii | reverse complement strand
TATGCACTACAAGTCTTCCCTTTAGGGAAGAGAAACAAGCCGAGTGAGGGACGCTAGCTCGCATAGGGCCACACCGACCCATTCTTCCCCTTAAGGAAAGGAAACCCAAGTGCCTAGGGATCGACAATTCTCAAGGATATCATTATTGTCTTTGGAAATAACTCGTTGGTTTATAAGATCATTTTATTAATTTTTTTTAATTATTATTGTTTATTTAAAAAATATTGTAAATTTTTTTATATTTATATTTTTTAATTTGTAGTCATTTAAATTTGGCTAAATATTTATTTTAAATTAATAAATTTATTATTTTTAAAATAAAAATAGATTCAATGTTTTCCAATATTTTTAATATAATTTAAGTGTAAGAAATTAATATTAATATTTTCAATTTAAATAATTTTTATTTAATTTAAAAAAAAATTACATTTTTATTTTTAAAAATTTTAAACTTAATTTTTGTATATATTTAAACTAAAAATGTATTTTAGCAATTAACAAATGGATGAGTAAATTTGTTAGTGGTCTATGATGGATTATAGAGAAGAGGGAGCACATGCAAACCCTTCAGCTGTATAAAACACTCTACTTATATCTCCTATATTTATTTTTATGGGAGGGTAACTTTGAGTGTTTTTCATACTTGATAAAAATTAAAAATTGTTCCTAAATTTAGTAGGAGCTATGTAGAAAGTTAGAGTTTTATATTTATGTTTGGAATTTTGATTATGGTACTTTTTTTTTTGGGGGGGGGGGGTGGCCAATTTTAAGGTGACTTGGTTGGATTTTCAAAAATATGAATGGAAAAAAGGTGCAATTTTGGTTCATTGAAAAAACCACCCTTGACAGAAATGGGACAATTTAAAGCATTTAGTAGATGTCAAAGAAGAAAATTGTTTCACATTTATTCATCACAAGAGTAAAGTTAATTATACATGAACTTGTATGTTCTAAAACTGGAAGAGAAGATTGGAATCTAGTAAATGACATACTACATTAAAACCAAGCCTAGAATTTCAAATTTACATTGCATGTCAAGTGAAAATTTGATGAAGGATAAATATTTTGAGTATATTTTAATGTACCTTTTACCCAAATTTATAAAATGTCATTTTTTTATAAGCAAATTCACTTAAATGTTAAATGCACAACCCATCCATGGTAGGGAAATAAAATCCACATCCTATTCATAGTAGGAAACAAATAAAAATGAAGCCATATTCTATGTGTTATCTTGTTTACCAATAAAAATGTCAAAAAATGTAAACAACATCCATACTAAAAAAAAGAGGAGTTATGCTTACAAATATAAATATGGCTAACAAAATAAAAATTATATGGGAAAATCATTTTATCATATCTTCTTAGAATTTTGAATACAAGTTTTTTATGAAATATAATAATAAATCATTAAAGCTAATGGCTACATCAACAACCACTTGAATTTTCATCCAACTTATACTAGGTCATAGTTTTTACATAGTCGTCATGTGCACATCATCTACTAATGATTAGTGTGAGTCAATTAATCTACTTATTATCATTATTGTAAGTTATAATTGAACTGGTGAGATAGCCACGTCGTAGCTAGTCCCTGCCTTAATAAAGTGTAAATACATTTTAATACAAAGGTACTATATTAGATTTAAATATTAACTAAACCTAAATACAATTAAATTTAATTGAACTAAAAATAAAAGGATAAAACTAAAATATACTTGAATTAAAACTCAAAGACTTAAACTTAAAATATTCTCTAAACAAATTTAAACTAAAATAAACTAAACTAAACTGAATTTAACTAAATCTAAATAGTAAAAAAATTAAATCTAAAAACTTAATTAAAATATACAATACAATTAGGTTAGAACTAAGTATAATTAAAATTAGACTAATTTAAAAGTATTGATCTAAACTAAACAAACTGAAAACTATAAGATTAAAGTAAAGGTTTAAAATTGAAAATAAAACTAAAACTACCATTAGTTTAAAGTAAAATCTAACATCTAATGACACAACTAAAATAAGTGAAAAAAAACAACACCACTTAATCCAATTAAGTAAAAATCTGCAAGAAGCTTAAAGTTCTCCTTTTACATTTGATTCAGTTAGCATCCATGAACCGCCTTTCTTCATGTAATTTCTATATCGAGCTCAAAATTGTTAGAGAGAGAGAGAGTCGTCGCAAAACATTCCATGATAATTATTCCCGCTAACTTGTAGCGATTTTATGATAGAATGCGAAACATAATTTTGAAATTCTATCTTAATGGCATAGTAGGGATAAATTTTTGATGAACCGATGGCTTCTTACCAGTGATTAACCATGATTACACAATTCTAGAAATGAAATCATGGTAGGTTTGAGTTTCTTTTCAACGACTTCGGGCTCAAATGCGGATATTTTGACAGACGGTGTTTTCAAAACTTTGAATTTCAAATCTAGAACACCTTTTCTGTAGCAAATTACATGGCAAATTAGGGTTTTCTACATATATTCAAGTGAACTCGTGGCATTTTTTTCTAGTGAATCATGATACTATTATTTCTCTACGATCAAAGCGATTTTGATTATAATCTTTTCTTTGCAACACGATTTCTTGGATATCTAAACCTTACAATTTAGCGGCATAAATTCTATGAACTGGAGACATTTCACTATGCCATGTGACCCAGTGATGTGATAGAGCAATAATCTGGTGTATTAATGATTCAATGGCTTCATATCCATAGAATTATGCCACACAATCTTGAGTTATCGTAACTGTACAAAACCTCATCCAATGAACTGATAATTTGGTGCATCTTACGTGGATTTTATGCATGGCAACTTAATTTTTACATAGCACCATGCCTTATATTGAATCACACTTTTGGAAACCTTCGAGCGAGATTCCTCTCTTATTTTATTTTTTAAAATTGACGTGGTGATCTCAATTTGTAGACCTCAGTGATTTTCGGTGCCTTTCCATATGTTACTTGACATATAAGTCTTCACATTTTTTACTAATCAAAGTTTGCAAGAAAATATTTCAGTGGTGTGGTACCTAGAAACTCGAACTCGCATAAGATGGAGTGGTTTTCTTCATCAATTTAAACTGTTCACTTAACCATTGGAAAAAATGACAACGTGGCACCACCACGTTTGTTTTTATCCATAATTTATATTTTGATCTAACTGTCTTCTGATCAATGCTCTCAAGTAGCCTTGATTTGGTTGCAAGTGTGGAGCTTTACTGATATCAACAATCTTTTGGTACGAGTGTGGCATCATTTCATTGATAGGTTATGATATTTTATTTGACAGGTCGACCTCCCTCCGAGATTTGTTTGGCTCAAAATTTCGGTCTCTTCCTCGAATCTGCAAAATAGTTAAAAAAAAAGTATGAAGAGTTATAACCCAAAAGTAGTTTATGCAATGTAAATTTTGTGAAATTTTAATCAAGTGGACATGGTATGAGGTAGATAATGATCTGCAAGCAAAGGGAGTTTTCACTGTAGATTCTCTAACATTTTTCCAACCTAACATGAGACGCTTACTGCGAACATTTACACAATTCAATCAGGAAACAAAGAACAATGAAATTAAATCCAACATGAAAAACCCAAACTGATTTACAAAGGCCCCAAACTGATTTACAAAGGTGATCAGTAATATATTATTATTATTTAAAAAAAAAATTAAAATAACTGAGGGATATGCGTTCAGTTTGAGGTATGCCCCAACTATCAAAAGATTTAATCCAACACGTATTCTCATTGGATACTCTTCAGGATTTATTCCAACATGTATCCTCACTAGATACTCTGCATGTATGCAGACAAAGAATCAGATGTTTGTTGCCACTATTTTGTTAGAGTGTCCACGAGACAGAAACAAACCTAAAAATATGACGCGTTTCATACCTTAATGCAGGTTACCTCAAAAAATATCGGTGTTTTCAATTCATCTCTCGACTCAAAATGTATTGGCTCTACCAATGAAACTGGTTTGGGAGGATTCAACAAAAAGAGTAAGGTTCATGACCAGTTTCAAACTCTTAAAATCCTGAACCCTTTTATAAACATATGGGCATAGTGGAAGACCACAGCTTCCTCAATGCACTGGTGATTAGGGGTTCTACATGCCAATGCACGGGTGATTAGGGGTTCTGCATGGAAGTCCTAGGTGGTTATATTTTCTACAACAAAAGAAAGATTAGTCAAGTTGGTATGTTGAACCAACATCTTCTATTTTCTACATCAAAAGAAACATTTAAGTTGGTATGTTGAACCAACATCCAAGGGTAACTTCAGAACCCAAGGGAAGCTTCAATACCAACAACATATGATCCATAGGATGGATGTAGGGTGGAATTACCTTGGGAATTTTGTGGATGTATGGGCGGCGTAGCCATCTCAACTACCTGGTGTGCATGTCTTAGTCCACGGTTGGATGTTGAAGCTTCAGGGTAAGCTGCCCCCTTCATTAACCCCTTGGGTGGCAGCAGAGAACCTGAGGTATCCATGAGGCATTCAAAGAGAGACTGTGCTCTCCCCTGGCTTGGATGTCAGATATGTCAAAGCTTAAGCTAGAATCAATTAGCTTACCTATGCATTTTGTTCCTATATTGTCTTAAATTAAATTCTTCTTTGTAGTTGGATTGAGGTCTATTCGAATATTTTCTCTTGATTTATCTCTGGCTTTGTGTGCTATCTACAAGTACTTCCTCGATTTATCTCCATCTTTGTATGTTATCTACAAGTACTTCCTTTGGAGCAAGGCTACATGAGATACTCCATCGGACTGATTGTTTTGGGTTTTGTAGATGGTCGTTCGATCTTTCATAGGAATTGAAGATGCTTGCTTGGTATTTTAAAAATACCAATAACCATACCTTCCTTAGTGGGTTCTTTCCGACTGGCACTTCTACAATCACTCATCAGAAACATAAAGGTTATTCTTTATTATGAGTTGGTTTAGAAGAAATATGAATGATTAGGAGAATTAATATGCACTTTGTCTAAATCAACACCTAGTATTCATATTCATGGTAGCATTGTAGTTCATCCCCATCCATTCCAAGGACATTTGAAAACCAAATAAGATGCAATATGGTTGAATTGATTTCTATTCAAGTATTTTATATTCTTGATGTCTTGCAATTTTGGCATAAATTGCAGAAAATGTCTTTGCATTAAAGTTGTATGCTTAAAAGAAACAAAGGAATACATTTCGTGTGGCAAATAAGGTTAGACTTGAAGCATGTTGTCTAATGTTTCCTGGGTGTCTCTACCCACTGGTGTTTCTATTGCACCATGGGAATGTTTTTGTATCACATTCTGGTATTTGATCTTCATATTTGATTTTGTTAATCTAGTTATTAGATCTCTTGAATGATTTATTTTTAGCACTAAAGGGCATCAAACTATGTGTTTTTATATGTCAAATTAAATTCAATCACAAAACACAAAGCCAACAAGTACTCCAACAGTTGGAAAATGAAAAAATGAAAGTACACTTGCCTAAAAAATGATAAAAATGATAAGTCAAAGAACCAATGTCACAAGCAGTCTACCACTAGAATTAATTTTTTTCACCACTAGACATAATTTGTTTTTAATTTTTTTTCACCACTAGACATAATTTTTTTTAATTTATAAAATGGAGGCATAATTGAGAAAATATTTTTCTATCATGAAACACAACAACCACACACTACCGCCTACAACTGCTTGACCCACCTAGTGAGCCTTGTAATCCCTCGTCATTGAATGCCCTCACCATCAAACTGCCCATAACTGCTTGACCCACTGAGTGAGCCTTGTATTCCCTCGCCAATGAACACCTTCACCATCAAACTGCCTACCGAGTGAGCCTTGTAATCCCTTTCCTATGAACACCCTCACCATCAAACCACCTATAGCTGCTTGAACTGTCTAGTAAGCCTTTTAAGCCTCCCTTTGATGCCTTGTAATCCCTTGAGCCTTCAAAGCCTCCCTTTGATGCCTTGTAATCCCTTGAGCCTTCAAAGCCTCCCTTTGATGCCTTGTAATCCCTTGAATGCCCTCGCCATGAAACACCATTTTTCATGCCATTTCCATTATGCCATCAATATTCCCTTTCCATCAATTCCATCAATCTGTCTTTAAGCGCTCTCGCCCATCATGTTTTGAATAGAATGAACCCTAAAAATAAGAATGCAGGGGAGGTTGAACCCTGGAAATAAGAATGCAGGGGAGGTTAAATGGATTCAAGCATCCAAGTGAAGCATTGCACGCACAGAGATGGAGCATCCAAGTGGAGAATTGCATGCACACAGATGGAGCAGGAGCATATCCAAGGTGGAGCGTTGTGGGGATGCCTTCAAATGCAAAGTTGTTTGGATTCCTTCGACTGCAGTGCAACGTTGGAAGTTAACTCATCTACACTCCTCGTCTACTTCTTGCGTTATCTTTTTGTAGTTAACTCATCTACACTCCTCGTCTACTTCTTCAATCTGGTAATGTTTAGTAATTTCTTTAATCGAACACTTATGATTCATTCATTACGATGGTGCTATAAATCTACAACATGATAAATCACTTCTACGCTGGCATTGTTTTAATCTTTTGTCCAGCTTCCTGACACAGTATAGGTCGAGTGGTCGATTTCTTTGCCTTGAAAACCCTGGTTTAGCTATTCATAATTTGAATATGAAATTCTAGTTAAATTTTTCAGAATATCAAAGCTTTGTTATTTTGACAATTTTTTTATTTTGTTACGTGTCCTTATCAATTTAATATATATATTTTTGAATTTTATTTATTTATTATTATTTGTTTCACTGTTAAATTGAAAATTTAATTTTATTATAAAAAGAAATAAATTTCAAGTGAAACATGAATCAATCATCATGGTTCACATCATAATCACAGGGCTTATTGAATGGTGAGAAATGCTTCAATTTTACATAAACTGAACTAGGATTAATGTGAACAAAAATATATTTTTTAATTTGGAGCATAATTATTTTTATTCCCATGGAAAAGTCTTTAATTACCTTACCTCACCTCACCTCATGCTGTATCAAACGATTAAAAATGTCATCTTAATCTTAAACTTTCACTTCTCATAAATGCCAAAAAAAAAATTGTTCTATATCTTTCCCTCACTTCAAAGAATTTCATTGTCTAAGATTTTCTCAAAGTTCTTTGTGGCTTTTATTACTTGGCATTTATTTATATTGTGCTACATGCATTGCCTTGTGCTTGGGATGGGAATTATACTTAGGATTGTCTAGATATGGAATGTCTAGATATTTTCTTCTGTATCTCTTTGCATTTTTTTTACATGATTGGAAAGTAGGATTTCAAGTAGCCCAATGACAATTATTTAGTGAATCGATAAGATGGACATTGTGAGTGGGCTTCCATTAGTAGAATTGTCTTCAAATCCAATCACTGATACATGGATAATATCCTGACTTCTCTAACCAATCTTGGATATTTGTACAAAGATATCTATGACATAGGTGGAGATAGATCCAATAGAGAGCAAGTCAAAATAGAACATTCCATTTTCACACCGTTTCAATTCCCAATGCAATTATAAAATAGAACATTTCAACTTCTTGAAATTTATAACGGTTACTTTTGACACCTTCAAAGAAAATTGCTAATTAAAATATTTTAATTAGATAATTTGTTGTTTAGACTAGTTAAATGTTGTTAACTACATCTAAAGAACGCCCTGATTAACTGATTTATGTACTTCCATGGAGAAAAATGAGGAAAAAGAAGGTCTTCGAAAAGAATGTCTTTGGTGATTGTTTAGCACTACGGGCTGTCCCTTATTCACCTCCATGTCCATGTGATTTTGTAAATTATTTTTTCATGATTTTTGGGACATGGACATATTTTTTTGACTCGTAGAATTATTTAGTTAGCTGAGCTAAATCAAAGAAAAATAAAATATGGATAGGTGTAATTGTTTGATCAGATAAAAATAAAATATGGATAGGTGTAATTGTTTGATCTATTTGTGTAAGGGTTTAGTCAATTTGTGTAACTGTGTGATAAATGCTATATATCTATGCATGTTTGTATAATTGTGTGATAAATGCTATATATCTATGCATGTTTGTAGAGGTAAAGGTCAAGTGTGGAAGGAGTGTGGGAAATTTGCAACCATGTGTTTAGGTGTTGTAATTCTCCCTTGATAAAAAAAATATATGTGGATGTTTTTTTTTATTGTTAAATTTACGACTTAAATGGTTGTGTTTATTATATGATTGATTGTTGTTGGTTTTATGTCATTGAATCTTGTTAAGTTTATGCTTCCCTGGCCAACAAGTAGTAGTATTAGAGCTTTAGGTGAGGAAACCATTGCATAAGTGAGCGACTGCTGCAAGGACAAGTTTCTATTGAATCTACACACAGTGATCCATGTGTCACATGCTGGAAGAGTTTGGTCGTAGAGGGCACGATATTTGGTGGCCTATCACCGGTAGCCCATTGAAGAGGAGCGATATCTGTGGCAAGTCCACCGTTGTGGAAAATCGTTGTATGCTTATGCACATGAAACGAGGTATTTGCATGGAGCACGAGGTATGAAAGTGCACTTATGTTTGGGTCAAGCGAATGTTCATGTTAAGCTGGAGCACTGAGACTCCATTATAAAGTCCCAGGAAGTGAGCGGAAAAGGTTCACTTGGGTCGACTTGGCCAGATTTGGTTAAGGTTTTTCAAATGAAATATTCAAGTTGGAGCAATGTGTCCAGGTTAGAAAGGTGGGTCTGTGGAAAGAATGATGTGTTTAGAAATGAACATTGGCAAGTCAATCAAGTGTTTGAGAATATATGATGAAGGTAGGTTCATATCCATATAACTTGGAAATTATTACAAGGAACCTAGGATCGAAAGGGCATGTTCAATAATGCTAAGTTGTAGCAATAGTTGTGAGCAAACGTCATTGTGCTATCTGGTAAATTGGTCACCATCAGTTGCAAAAGATTGGAAGATTCTGGAAGAGGTATGGACATCTCATCTGGTGATTACTCAAATGTGAAATTATTTGGTTGTGATGCTTATGTTTTTTATCATCATTCTAAGTAGGACCCAGATCAAACAGGTAGATCTTTGATATGGTGATGATGTTAAGGGATGCATATTTTGGGATCCTAGTGCCCACAGAATCACCATGGACATATATGCATTGTTTGATGAATCTTCTTTTATAAAATAAAACACAGTAGAACATGAAAGGTTCAAAGCATGACTGGTCTTATAAGGGTATTTGGAAGGTATTGAATTACATGAAAGAATCTCACCAGTTGTTAAAAACTTGTTTCTATTCATGTTGTGTTAGCACTAGTTGCATTAGTTGATCTTTAGTTAGTACAACTAGATGTTAAAATTGTTTCAGATGGAGCTTTTGGATAAGGATATGTATATGGAACAACCATAAAGGTAAGTTTAGGATCACAACAGAAGTTTTGTTTGCAAAATGAGGAATCATTGTATGGCCTAAGGTAACCAGGAAATGGTACAAGATGTTTGATTTATTCATGGTGAGACATATTTTACAAGAAGTGGGTATAAACATTGAGTTTATGGTATATTTATTATCTTGTTGTTAAATGTTATGCTTGTTGCAAGAACATGCATGTTTCAAATCAACAGGTTGGCTCAGTTGGTTATGACGATTGATATGAAGGATTTAGGAGCACTGAAACAAATCTTGGGAATCGAAACACACAAAGATAGAAAATATGGTAAGCTTGGTTATCACAACAGAATTATGTGGTGAAGATACTCATGAAATTCAGTATGACTAATGTGAAATCGATACAATCCATTTGGATATCCATTGTAATTTTTCTTCAAGTTTATGTCCTAACTAATGAAGAAGAAAAGGGTTATTTTTGTCGTGTATTGTATGTTAGTTGGAAGTTTAATGCATGTGATGAAATTGGTGTTTTCAGTAGACACATGGAAAAACTAGGTGAAGAGCATGCAAATGAGTGTTGATGATTGTAATGGGAATGTTTAAGTATTTCACATGTAGTTGGTGTTGTCAATGAACACATGGAAAAACCAAGTGAAAAGCATGGAATTGAGTTCTTTAGTATCTTAGAAGAACATAATCACAAGTATCACATATAGTGGTTGCATGATTCAGTCTATGGTTATGTTAATTCATCAGACTTGGAAAATAAGATACCTACCTTAGGTTATGTCTCATATGAATGCAAGGATCGATTGGGTAAGTTTGGACAAGTACATGATAAGGTGTTCTTTGATGGTCAAAGCGTTGTGAATTTGAATAACAGTCTAGCGTGTCAAAATTGGACAACACATCGTTTTGTACTTGACAATTTACTGATGGAGACAAAATAGTCCATACTGGAGCAAATCGTGTAGACATGTTCGTAACGAGTTCTTTTGGAGAAGTTGCAGAGATGTGATGGTGTTTGGCTTCTCTTGGATTGAAAGAAAGGTGATTAATAAATTTGGGCATGATATATCAAGTAAATTGTTGTCAAGGCAGAGATTGTTGAAATGTGCCAACTAATTTCCCATGATTTTTGGGATATGGTTGTATTTCTTGACTCTTACAATTCTGCAATTAGCTAAACCAAATCAACTAAAAATAAAATATGGATAGTTGTAACTGTTTGATCAGTTTGTGTAATTGTGTGATAGATGTTATATATCTATGGATTCACGTAGAGGCAAAGGCAGAGTGTGGGATGAGTGTGTGAGGTTTGCAAGCCTGTGTTTGGATGTTGTAATTCTCCCTTGATCAATAAGAATACCGATTATCGTGTCCTCGTGGATGTTTCCCTTTAAATGGTTTTACCATGTAAATCGTTGTGTGATTGAATGTTTTTGTTTTTATTTCTTCTCCATTGAATCTTGTTGAGTTTATGCTTCCGCTACCCAACATTAGATGTGTCAGATTAGAAGTTGGGGATTGAATATGAAGTCACTGACATGGATAAGGTGTTGGAACTTGAAAGTGGGATTATTGTGCTCCAATACCGATCTGAAGGCTAGGGATATGGAAAGTGTCTCAAACCTTGGAAGGTGCAGCTCCTCTCCCTGATGTCCATATGGCTTCCTTTATGTATCGGTCTAGTGTAAGCATTATTTGGTGTGCCACTATCACTAATATGAAGAACATGCTTCTCGAGTAAATTTTGAGCAATAGATGCTAAAATGGATGACTCAATTAAAAATCTTTAACCTCTCCATCATAATCTACAGTGACCCTTTCTTTAACTCAGTTGTAGATTCAGGTTATTGGAAGGCCCAACCACATTGTCGATGATTATCTTTTTCACTGAGTTGTCAAGTGAATCAAATCTACAATTAGGTTCAACTTAGGAATATATAGTAAAACAGAGTGATAAAAATATGCATGAAACTTTCTTAATATTTCTTTGACAGTTTTCGTTTAAGTTTTTTTATTATTTTCAAAAGCTCAGGATTGTGAGTTCCATTAGTTAGTGTCACAATGAATAGATATCATTGAAATACAATTAAAATAGATGCAAAGAAATATTTTTATTTTTAAGTGTTTATATGTATTTATATATTAAAATAGAATAATATATTTATTTTATTGTGTTATATATGTGCAAAAATATATATAATTATCATGGATGATAAAAAAAGAATGTATTTAATAAAATTTGGGACACAAAGAGCCTCAAGGGTTAGCTCAAGTGGTTCTGAGCCAAATGTGAAGCTATCCCTAGAGCTCCATCGGAGGAGGTCATAAGTTCAAATCTCTTGTTCCCCTTGGGATTAGGCATACCATTGACATCAAGGTCGACCTAGACATTAAGTCCTACGGTCTCTAAGTTCAAATCTCTTGTTCCCCTTGGGATTAGGCATACCATTGACATCAAGACCAACCTAGACATTAGGTCCTACGTTCAAATCTCTTGTTCCCCTTGGGATTAGGCATACCATTGACATCAAGACCGACCTAGACATTAGGTCCTACGGTCTCCCTATCATCACTCCAATCCATCATGTTAAACTCTATTTAGAATAAAATTTCTTTCAAAAGCACCACAAATCTATAAAAATAAAAATAAAAATTTATAAGAAATATTTTAACAAAAAATATTATAAGTTTGTAAACATTTTTATCATTAAATTAAAAAAAATCTAGGTTACAACAATTTCATAAACAAAAAAATCTATTAAATTGGTTGGTTTTAACAACCTTATTACTCGTTACTTGTTTTAACAGTTTTACTTTTTCCACCATCCGCCTTACAACAATAAACATCATTTTTCCTTCTCACTCAATAACAATGGAAAACACCATTTTTCCTTCTCACTTAATGGAAAGAAAGGAGTGCCTTTATTTATTTATTTATATATATATATATATATATATATATATATATATATATAAGGGAAGTCTGGAATCGAAACTAGTCCAGTCCCATGTTTAGTGTTGGGTGTATGCGAGCTTCCTTATGCACTACAAGTCTTCCCTTTAGGGAAGAGAAACAAGCCAAGTGAGGGACGCTAGCTCGCAGAGGGCCACACCGACCCATTCTTCCCCTTAAGGAAAGGAAACCCAAGTGCCTAGGGATCGACAATTCTCATGGATATCATTAATGTCTTAGGAAATAACTTGTTGGTTAGTTGGTTTATAAGAACATTTTATTAAATTTTTTTAATTATTATTGTTTATTTAAAAAATATCGTAAATTTTTGTATATTTATATTTTTTAATTTGTAGTCGTTTAAATTTGGTTAAATATTTATTTTAAATTAATAAATTTATTATTTTTAAAATAAAAATAAATTCCATGTTTTCCAATATTTTTAATATAATTTAATTGTAAGAAATTAATATTAATATTTTCAATTTAAATAATTTTTATTTAATTAAAAAAAAAACATTTTTATTTTTAATAATTTTAAATTTAATTTTTTTTATATATTTAAACTAAAAATGTATTTTAGCAATTAACAATGGATGAGTAAATTTGTTAGTGGTCTATGATGGATTATAGAGAAGAGGGAGCACATGCAAACCCTTCAGTTGTATAAAACACTCTACTTATATCTCCTATATTTATTCTTATGGGAGGGTAACTTTGACTGTTTTTCATACTTGTTAAAAATTAAAAATTGTTCCTAAATTTAGTAGGAGTTATGTAGAAAGTTAGAGTTTTATATTTATGTTTGGAATTTTGATTATGGTACTTTTTTGGGGGGGGTTTGGCCAATTTTAAGGTGACTTGGTTGGATTTTCAAAAATATGAATGGAAAAAAGGTGCAATTTTGGTTCATTGAAAAACCACACTCGACAAAAATGGGACAATTTAAAGCATTTAGTGGATGTCAAAGAAAATTGTTTCACATTATTCCTCACAAGAGTAAAGTTAATTATACATGAACTTGTATGTTCTAAAAGTGGAAGAGAAAATTGGAATCTAGTAAATGACATACTACA
>ML794855.1:0-31415 GCA_009831015.1 Picea engelmannii | reverse complement strand
TGTGTGCTGATTTTTCATGCTCCCAACATAATCAACATCAAGGATAAGTTTCCCATTCCATTAATCGATGACCTTCTGGATTAACTTAAAGGTGATCAATTGTTTTACTAAACTTGATCTTCATTTAGGATATCACCAAATTCATATGAAGGAGGTTGATATTCCCCCCCCCAAAAAATCAACTCATGAAGGCCATTATGAGTTCTTGGTGATTCCCTTTGGTCTTTGTAATGCACCATCCACCTTATAGAGTCTCATGTCACATCTTTCAACCCTTTATACATCATTTTTTCCTTGCCTTTTTTGTTGACATACTGATCTACAGTAAAACTTGGCACACCCATGTTACCCTTGTAGAATAGGTCTTACAACTTATTTCTCATTATCAACTCTTTATCAAAAGGTCCAATGAGTCTTTCGTGTCTTAGAAGTAGAATATTTGGCTCATATTGTCAGTAAGTATGGTATACGAGTGGACACAAAGAAAATTGAAGAAATTAAGGGTTGGGCCCCCTCATTTCCTTACTTAAGAAAAATGATTTTAGGTGGAATGCAACCAAAAATCAAGCCTTAAAGGATTTAAAGGATGCTATGTGTACAACCCCAATACTTTCTCTACCTGATTCCACTAATAATTATTTTTTGGAATGTGATGCCTTGGGAAAATTCATAGGTTCAATTATCATGTAAGAAGGTAGACCATTGGTCTTTACTAGTAAACAAATTTGTGAGTGACACTTGGGAAAATCCACCTATGAAAAATAAATGATGACCATTTTTCACGCTATGGATATCTAGTGTCCCTACTTGCTTGGGAAAAAAATCTAGATGAAAACTAATCATCGTAGCCTCAAATAATTTTCCATTGAACAATAGAAATGAGAAAGGAGAATGTGGTAGTCAATTCTTTCTTTAGAAAATATGAAGAGGAAGGGTCCCTCTTTTCACTTTCCTTCATTGTATCCAATCAGGTGAATGAAGTCTACAATGAATGGTTCACATATCCCAATATTTTCACCTTGATCCAAAAATTTCAACATGATTCTCATTCATCTCTGGGTTACACTTGACACAATGACAATATTCGCTAAAAAGGGTGTATGTATTTGATCAAGCAATCCAATTTATATCAATTGTTCTATCTAAAATCCATGCATCAAGAACAATGGGTCCTTCTAGATTTTATATAACATATGAACAGATAAAACCTTCCTTCTTCTTGGAAGGAATGAAGAAGTACATCCACACTTTTGTGGCTTAATGTAATCTTTGTCAATGATACAAGGGAGAAACAGTGAAAAATCCAAGTGCACTACAACCTTTAACTATTCCACCTATTGCATGGACAAACATTTCTATGGAATTCATTTTGGGGTTACCCAAATTTGGATATGAATCTCTCATCATGGTTGTGGTTGATTTCCTTTCCAAATATGCTTATTTTTTTTCTCTCTGACACTCCTTTAAAGATTCCATGGTTTCTCAAGTCTTCATGGATAACATCTTCAAACTACATGGTATGCCACAATCTATTATCATGGACCGTGATGTCACTTTCACTAGAAACTTATGGAAACAATTGTGTAGGTTCTATAGAACTCAATTTATTAGCACTACTTATCACCCCTAGACTAATGGTCAAACTGAAGTGATCAACAAGTTTTTGGAAGCATATTTGTGGTGCTTTACTTATGAAAAATAGTCCCAATGGGTTAAATGGTTACCGCTAAAAAAATGGTGGTATAATACAACTTATCATGGTGCCACTTGCATGACCCCATTTAAGGCGGTCTATGGCCAAAATCCCCAATCAATATTATCTTACTTACCAGATGTATCCAAGGTACAAGAGGTTGACAAAAACCTTATAGATAAGGACAACATTCTCCACACTCTAAAAGATAATCTAGACATGGATTAGAATTATATGAAGCAATAGGTTGATCAACATTGATCTAAATTTCATTTTGAAGAAGGGGATTAGGTGTTCCCATGTCCATAGTTGTATAAGCAGACCTCCTTCAAATAATACCACGACCAAAAAATTTCTCAAAATTTTGGTGGCCCCTAAAAGATCCTTAAACATGTTGGGGAAATGGCTTACAAACTAGAAATTCCAATCCATTCTATGATCCATCCCATATTTCATGTATCTTTCTTAAAGAATGTGGTTGGATCCAATTGTCGTGTTCAAACTAGTCTTCCTGAATTAGATGAAGAAGGTTCCATTTGGTTGCAACTAAAGGTCGCCATTCACAAACAAGAGAATTCTCTACGCCAACATATTATCTAGGAAGTTTTAATACAATGGAATGATACACAAACAAAGGATGCTACATGGGAACTACCAGCCATTCTGCAACACTTTCCACATCTCCATTCTTGAGGAAAAGGTTTTTTTTAAGGGTGAGGGGATTTTAGGGACCTAACTTCTCGTTCCCCCTATGTAGATAGATTAATATGTATTTCTATGTATGGAGGCCATCACTAGTAAATAAGGCCCATGTAATAGTGCGAACAATTATGGTAAGAAGGCTTACCAGAGTGTTTCACTTACTAGAAAGTTCCTTTTCTAGAATTTTCTTAGGGGATACAAAGTACTATATAAAGATATTCCATATTAGTAAAAGTATAATATTATGTTTCATATTGTCTATTGTGTTTGCAATTTTGTTTCTTTCAACAATAGATCTGAGTAATATCTATAATTTATTCTCTAAATATTTATAATTGGCACGTCATAGGATGGCAATATCAAGTATGTAATGTACCAGATGTAATATATTATGTAGAAACTAGAATATTTAGCAATTATCAAGGGAATAAAAAAATATTGAGACAACAATACCATAAATAATACCAGAAATAATACATTTATTCAAGAAAACAATGTTCACTTGGCTCTTTGAGGGAGAAAACTCCAGCATAATAGAGCTCTATTACACTAATTTCTCCAGATAGCTTTCTCATACCTCCTACTTTTATTTTTACTAATTCTATCTTCTAAAAAACATTCTAGAGAAAGATCTGTCTAGAAGCGGAAGATTCTATTAGGTCTTCTTACATTGACTTGTTCACATTTATTTAATGGGCCTTATTAACTAATGTCGGCCTTTATTACATGGAAAATATATGTCATGCTAACTAATAAATAACTAAGAGAGGTTAGGATTAGATCCTAACATGCTCTCCCCCTTCAAAAGAAACCTTGTTCTCAAGGATGAAGATGTGGAAACTATTGCAGTATGGTCGTTGGTTCCCAAGTTGCATCTTCTGGAGACATGTTCTTCCACTTGATCATTACTTATTTGATAGTTTGACCACACAAGTGACGCTCAAACATGTTTAGGATAGATTATGAGTGTATCCAAATGGATCCTTCTTCATCTAATTAAGACATGATGGTTTTAACCCTGCAATTTTGACCCACCACTATCTTCAAACGGGAAACATGGAACACCAGATGTATTTTGGAGGTAGCTGGAAGTGCCCGTTTGTAGGAAACTGGACCAATACATTTGATAATATGATAGGGGCCATAAAATTCAGGTGCCAACTTGTGGTGGCCATGGGATTTGAGGGAGGTTTTCTTGTAAGATTGGAGGTGGAGAAACACAAGATCATCTTCATGGAAAGCCTGTTTGGAATGTTGTTGGTAAACTTGTTTCTTCATACTGTTTTGGGCCATGTGGAGGTTATCCTTCAAATTCATGAGGGTAGCTTCTCTACCTTGTAGTAACTTATCAATATCCTAGACCTTGGATGTGACTAGGAGATAAGAATTTACTGTAGGTGGTTGTTGTCCATAAATCGTTTCATATGGTGTCATTTTGGTTGTTGTATGATAGGAAGTGTTGTACCACCGTTAGTCTAAGGATAACCATTGCACCCACTGGTATTGTTTGTTCGAGGTAAAATAGGGAAAGTAGGTTTCTAAAACTTTATTGACAACTTCTGTTTGGCCATCCTGCTGGGGGTGGTATGTTGTGCTCATTTTCAATTGCATGCCTTTTAATTTAAACAATTCTTATCAAAATGTGTTGGTGAAAGTTGGGTCATGATCAGACACAATGGATGTTGGCATGCTATGTAGTTTGAAAATATGATCAATGAAAACTTGTGCTACCATAGTGGGCATAAAAGGGTGTGGTAAGGCACAAAAATGTGCATACTTTGAGAGGCGATCTACCACGACCATGATGACTTACTTGTTTCCCACTTTTGGAAGGACCACAAAAAATTCCATGGAGATGTATGACACACATGGATATTGGTGGCCACCCACCTATTCCAACTAGCTCCAAACAGTCTTTTGGCAATTTACTATTTTTAGTAGTTTTTCGGTTCCTAAACTTCTAGGGCCATTTTGAGGGCCTAAAAGAAGGTTTTTCAGGATCAAGAACCTAAATTATGGATAAAATCTTTGATTTATCCCCCAAAATCAATCTCCTCTATGATAAATTTCCAACTAGCTATCGTTCCCCCCAAATGGAGATCGTATGCCAAAGTTACGCCCCCAAGAAGTTGATACACCAAACTACCAAAAACGGGGTCCACAAAACTGTTGGCTTTTCATCTTCTGGGGTTAGGGTTTTGGATTTTATTTATGTTAAAAATTCCTTTAGAGGCTCATTTTAGATCATCTTCTTGAAAATGTGAGTAGTCGTCACATCTCTTCTCAGAGATAAGCTGCCACCTTTCTAGCGAGTCTTTCTCTCTGTATTTCTATAGTTTTATACATTTCACTCTTTAATAGAAATTGTGTTTATTGTATCTCTGTATTTATGGTTATATCTCTGATATATCTTTGTTATATTATTGGCTCTCTTGCAATATCTCTGTATGTTTCTTTGTTATATCTCCACTCTCATTTCATGCCGAAAATAATCTGAATCGGTGGTATCAAAGCAGGTTTCTCTTGATCATTATTTAGTGCATGTCCCCGATGAGGTCTGAGTATAGAAATTTGGGTATCGAGCTTGTCTCTCTTGAGGAAAATTACTCTCGCATGTGCAAGAAACCCTTTATGGTGGAAGAAAAGAAAAATGATGGAGAAAAAGATTATATTAATATGTTGCTTGAGCAAGATCTCATGCGACATAGGGACAAAATGATGGAGAATTTTTCCCACGTCCTTCAATGCCTGTCGATAACAACAGGAACATATTCATCAAGACGCCACTTTGGAAGCACATTTCCTTTCAAGGTACAAATTAATTTTGATATTCCCATATTTGAATGACAAATAGATGAAGATGCCCTAGAAAAATGGTTAAATATTCTAGAAGGTTATTTCTCTATTCATAATTTCTTTGATAGGGAAAAGATCACTTTCACACTCCTTAAGGATCTCCCCCATGTCAAACATCGGTGGGAAACTTACTGGGAGAAAATTCCCAAAGATAATTTTAGAATATATGGGGCCAAGACCACTTGGGATTTTTTTGTGGATGTGGTCAAGGAACAATATTACCATGTTGGAAACTATGATGACCAGTACATGAGATGGATCACACTACGAAAAGAGAGGGGCCAAGTAGTGACAGAGTTAACCAATACCTTATATACCTTATACACCAAGATGGGTATCAAAGACTTTGAGTGACATTTGGTTTTGAAATACCGTGGGGCTCTACATAGATACATCCAAGATGAAATGGATTTTCTGGACATCTCATCACTGGGTGTTGCTTATCAATATGTTGCTAAATTCAAGCAGAAATTTAAGCACTAGAACAAACGGGAGCCCGGTTCCGCAAATGCACAACAACCAAAGCATGATAAAGACGATCCTAACAATCAACCTTCCAACAACTAGTCCAAGCGATGGGAAAATAAGGGTAATGAAAATAAAAAGAAGGAAAGTAGAAAGTGGTGTGATTTCCACAAAATCCCCGAGAATAAGACCAATTATTTTCACTCAAAACAATCATTGGTGGTCGATATCAAAGACAAGGAGACAAACCCTGATTCAAAATTTGATTCAGAAAATAATGGAAAAAGACAGATCATCGATGCAATCCCCATTGTTATTGTCATGACCACAACAATTCAACTAGAAGAACCAAGAGATCCTGAAGAGGAGGAGCACCTTTTTAATTCATATATGTGGGTGAAGGGGACCCCGTTGCATTTTATTTTTGATAGTGGAAACCATAAGAACCTCATCTCAACACAGGTCGTCAAACAATTGGGATTATCGAAAACACCACACCCGCAACAACCCAGTAGTGTCGATTGTCATATAGCATCCAACCCTTCAAGGATGAGGTATTATGTGATGTTTCCCCACTGGATGTCTGTGATGTTATTTTTTTACAAACCTTATATGTGGAAGCGTCATGTTATTTATGAGTCTCGGCCCCATAGTGTCATTGTTACTCTAGGGGGTCATATCTACAGGATACCAGAGGTAGTTCCAACTACTGTCCCACATAAATAGTGTTGCAAGGTAGCATCTCATACTACAAAATTTAGTGTCTTCACAGTATGTTCAAAAGGTGAACATAAGAACACTGCAACCATTGTAGCCTCAGTTCAAGAACATTCTTTTTAGAAAAAATAGGTCGACAAGATTAAAGAAAAGCGCAAGGATTCGTTCTGCATACAGTCATCTCATATATCTAAGATTTTTAGAAATGTCCAACCCTTCCAACCATAGGTTCATGACAACCTTCAACAAGATAAGCAGCGCAACTTCTCCAGAAAGGCAAGCAACTCATCAAGATGCAGATTCAACAAACGCTTTTCCCTGTTCCCAGGGAACTCAACGCAATGGAGACAATTTCTTCCTAAGGAGGGAGGATTGATCCAGGTGGATATTGGTGGCCACCCACCTATTGCAACTAGCTCCAAACAGTCTTTTGGAAATTTACTATTTTTAGTAGTTTTTCGGTTCCTAAACTTTTGTGGCCATTTTGAGGGCCTAAATGAAGGTTTTTCAGGATTGAGCACCTCAATGATACACAAAGGCTCTCATTTATCCCCCAAAATGAATCTCCTCGATGGTACATTTACAAAGAGCTATCATGTGCCCCAAAAAGAGATCGTATGCCAAAGTTACGCCCCGAGGAAGTTGATACACCAAACTACCCAAAATGGGGTCCACAAAACTATTGGATTTTCATCTTTCGGGGTTAGGGTTTTGGATTTTATTTATGTTAAAAATGCCTTTAGAGCCTCATTGTAAATCATATGATTTTGAATGTTATTATTCTTCACATCTCTTCTTAGAGATAAGCTTCCACCATTCTAGCGAGTCTTTCACTCTATATTTCTACAGTTTTGTACATTTCACTCATTAATATAAATTGTGTATTATTGTATCTATTTTTTTTATTTATATATTTTTTATATGATTGGCTCTCTTGAAATATATCTATATATTTCTGTGTTATATATCTACTCTCATTTCGTGCCAAAATTAATCTGGATCAATGTCATTCCATATGGAAGTTGGAATGGGTAATGGATGGAGAGCTCCTGGTGTCTTGACTATTTCACCTTTATTGTGTTGGAAAATATCACATTCGGTTACAAAGGTAAGGATATCCTTCTCCATGCCTTCCCACAAAAAAAATGGCGAGCATGAGCATATGTCTTTTGGAATCCTGAGTGACCAATGATAGTATATGAGTGCAAATAATTTAACATCCAAGGCTTGAGTGCTAAAGTAGGAGACATAACTAAGAACTCCTTATATCGAAGGATATTGTCCTTCCAGGTGTAGTCGGTGCACAGGTTAGGGTCGTTTTGAAGATCTTGAATTACCTGTGATAGAGTGGGGTGGGTGAACCACTCTTTTCGAAACTTCCCCAATCCAATTATGAATTGGTAATGATAAGGAAAAGAGGGAAACTTCATCCTCATATTTTCTTGACAATGCATCTTCCACTACATTTTATTTTCTTTTTTTATATATGATATCATAATCATAGCCCAGCTTTTGTTCAACCACTTGTTCTATTCTCGGGAGGATAACCTCTGCTTTTGGAAATAATTCAAACTATGGCGATCTTTTTTTATCTAAAAATGACATCCCAATAGATATCGTTGACCAAAGTCGATCCCCTGGATGGGCAGCACTCAAGTCCAGTGGGTCTTTCAAAGATTGATCCTCGAGGAAGGTCCCTCGTTGCCTTCTTCCCATCTTGTCCTACACTACCTACCTATGGCAAATAATGGAGAGGAAATATGCGATCGAGTGAAATCATAGTGTGACGAATGAAATAATTGAAAGTCGTTGATATCATAGTGTGATCGAGTGAAATTTGATACTCATCCTTTGTTCAATTCCTCGACCCTTAAATTTACGTTTACTTTTAAATTTGTCATTTCATCAATTGTCCCCATTTCTCGACCTTTGAATTGCCCCATTTACGCGAGAGGAATTGTTCCATTATTTCGCGTTCCAAATTAGTTTGAGTTATGTGTACTCATGTGTTTTACTTTTAAAAAAAAATCATTTACTAGTTTAAATTATAAATATAATTATATTTTTTTAAAGTGTTAAAATTGATTTAGTTGTTAATTTGTAGTGAGATCATTATTATGGGTTTCTATCTTGAAATGCTTATTGAAAATTATTCAAGGAAAACTATTTTATCTAAATAATCAGTTAGTTTATAAAAATAAAAATAAAAAAATCATTCCTTTCAGATGTCTCTCAAAACTTGGACTATTATTCTATTTATTTTTTTATGTTAAAAGAAAATAAATACTTAACTAACTAAAAACAATTATAAATTAAAATTAAAAAACCACATAAAACTTTTAAAAAATATATTTTTTTATTTCTTATATATTTTACTTTTACATATATACAACTTATTTACTTTGCACATATTTATTTATTTTTTATATTATATATAATATAATATAATATTTAACATTTTTTTAAATTTCAAAGTAACCTTACTCTAAGACTAAAGATAATGCCTCTAGCCAATGTCTCAAGTAACACATGCCACTCTCGAAAAAAAGTTGGAATGACTTTCAACAAATTTTGTGGGAAACAAATTTACATAGTGGATTTGCAAGGCTACATCGTATAAGTTTTCTTATTACTATGTTTTCTAATCTCTATGTGTAAGGATAAGGAAATTCCACTTAAATTAAAACCATAAAACAAGCCAGTGATAACTTCCAATCTTATATAATTTTTTATTATTTTTTAAATTAACATTTGATAAAAATTATATGTTTTGATTTTAATATTAATAAATTTAATAAATTCATTTTTTTTTTTTTTTTTTTATGAAGTGTCGTTTTTTTTTAACTTAATATTGATAATAATAAAAATATTATCACATTTAAATTTAAAGAGAAATTATGATATGACAGAAAATTAGAGTAAGAGAAAATTAAGATACTATAAGGAGGTGGTTAAAATAAAATTTGAATATGTGAACTAGATTATAGTGAAATTAAATAATTCTTCATTTTTGTGACATTAACATCTAAATCAAATCTCAATTTCAATATTTATTACAAGTTATTAACCTTTAAAATTCCACATTAAATCTAAATTTCATAATATTTAATACTAGATTATAGTGAAATTAAACAATTCTTCATCTTTGTGACATTAAAAAGGTTGAAGACGAAAAACACTTTCTCTTAAAATATCCAACTTACACCCAAATCAAATATCAGTTTCATAATATTTATTACAAGTTATCAATCTTTTAAACTCCACATTAAATCTCAATTTCATAATATTTAATACACTACTATTTTTATCTTTTAATTCATACAAACTAGAAGTGAGAATGTTCATTTTCAAACTCATTAAAATTATTTCTTTTAAATTCAATAAACCAAAAACGATTTTAATATTAATATGAATTACCATTTTAATAGTATAAGTTATAAATTTTAATAATATATAATATGAAATTTTAATTTTAATTTTAATATTAATTTTTAATAATTATATAATTATGTAAGTATAATTTATTTATTATTGTAACACACATTTGATAAAAAAAAAAAATTCAATAAACCAAAAACGATTTTAATATTAATATGAATTACCATTTTAATAGTATAAGTTATAAATTTTAATAATATATAATATGAAATTTTAATTTTAATTTTAATTTTAATTTTTAATAATTATATAATTATGTAAGTATAATTTATTTATTACTGTAACACACATTTGATAAAAAAAAAAATATCCTGTTCTAAATAAAATTAAAAAAAATAATAATAATAATTAATCATTGTTTTAAAGAATGATAAATTAAATTTCAGTGTTGAGTATAATCTAAACATAGTATGATAATGAGTAATAAATATAATATGAATATAAAAAAATAATGATTATCATTAATGTAAACACATAGCATTCAAATATACAAAATGAGGATTATAATTCATTTTATTTAATAATTTGCAATTTTGAAAATTTGTGTTTGGATAACTTAGTTTTGCATAGTGATGATATGAGTTTTTAGTAATTTTTATTATAAAATTACTAAATGATTTTATATTAATTTTTAAAATTTATTTAATATATATTTAATATAATTTTAAATTGATTTTTAATAATAAAAAAAAATTATGTTTAACTATCATTATTTTAATCATAGTTTACATCATTATTCTAATTCTAATTTGTAATGTGTTAACTATGACTAATAATTGTATGCTAACTCATTTTATACAAATATTACAATCATGGTACATTGCATAACCTCTTTTTATCAATATGCATTTTCCTTCAATTTGATTTATCAAATATTGTTGTACATTCAACAATTAAAAAATATATTACTGATTGAGTTATGCATAAGTTTGACAATAAATCTAACTTTCTTCAAATCTAATTAAAAAATATATTACTGATTGAGTTATGCATAAGTTTGACAATAAATCTAACTTTCTTCAAATCTAACTTCATATGAGTGTTATGGTTTGTAAAAATTACATACTCTTTTTTAATTGATAATTTAGTAATTTGTAAAAAAAAAGTTTATTTGGGAAAGATTGTTTATGATTCAGCTAGTGGTGGGGGCTGGTACTTCTCACACACACTGATGGGGCTGAGAAAGAATTTGCCTGGTCTAGGGGCCTAGGCATCGAACACTCTCCTATAAAGACCCGAAGTACCTGGAAAAAACTGACGGGTATGAATTCATAGGCAGTGGACTCTGTACCTTCCTCCACTAACAGTGGGGTTCTTAGAGAAATGAAGCCCTGGCGATGGATAAGTAATGTTATTACTCTCTTTGAATCTAAGAGGGATTGGGGGCACCCTCAAATTCGCCTATGTATGATGTCTTTTGGATCGTACTCGCCCGGACATTGTTTTTTACAGGAAACCTTAGTTCATGAGCAAAAATCCAGAGATTCCATGCATTATCTTTGACCTTCCTGGGTTTCATGTGTTGTAAACTCGTTGGGTACTTCTGGAGGTTTATTAGTCACCTAGGACCCAAACATTTATGATCTGGTTCCTCACCTTTCTGTTGGTGGTATTCTGTTGACAGACAGGTGTATCTTAAACAAGAGGGAGATCTCCTTGCTCAATATTTATGGCCCATGCTCGGAATCTCGGAAACACTTTTGGAGTTAGGTGGCAGACAATGATCTACTGTCTTATAAAAATCTGATCATTGCTGGCGATTTGAACATTACCTTCTCACCGGATGAGGTCTGGGGAGGATCCTCTCATCATGGAACTTTGGATGGGTATTTCAAAGATTTATTCCTTTCCAAAAATCTGATAGATATCCAACCGAAAAACTAGTCCCTACCTGGCAGAATGGTCGATTTGGAATTGAGGCCATAGCCAAGCGATTGGATAGATGTTTAGTTTATGAAGATTTATTATCTAGCGTTGGCATCTATAGATCCTGGGTGGAGTACCCTTTTATCTCTGATCACGCCCCTGTTTTAGTTCAGCTGGAGATTCCTCCCTTTTACAAAGCCTATCCTTTCAAATTAAATTCTCATTGGCTGCACGAAAAGGAATACATGGCTCTAGTACACAAGATATGGAAGGATCCTATTTTCTTAACCGAAGTTGGCAGACAACGCAGAATCGTCTAGAAATTAAAGGTTTTGAAGACACATTCTAAATTATGGATTAAGGAAAGCATTGGTAGGAACAAGTATCATCTGGCGACTTTAGATACCGAAATAAGGGATACAATTATGAAATTGGTGGGGGATTCAACAAATTTGGAAGTGGAAAAACATCTCCATAATATGGAACTAGAAAGGAATAAAATATTACATGGATTTGAAGAACAATGGAGACTTCACAGCAGGGCGATCTGGATTCATAGCGGTGATCAAAACACCAAGTTCTTTCACAATTATGCCAATCACAATAGGATTCGAAAACATGTTTGGGAGTTCACTGATGAAAATGGGTATACACACTCAGGTCAAGGAGATATAAAGGAGGAAGTTGTTCAATATTTCAAAAAAAAATTCAAGGCTCTGATTATCCCGTCCACTAATGAACAAGTCAAGGTCACTGGTCTATACTCCCAGATGGTTAATGATGAAGAGTCTAGTTCTCTGTACAGACCAGTAACTATGGAGGAATTAAAGACTGTATTATCTCTTTTCAAAAAAGATAAAATTCCAAGGCATGATGGCTAGACTGTCGAATTTTTCACTTCCTTTTTTGATTTAGTAGGGGAGGATCTCCTTGATATGGTTGAGGAGTCGAGATTGAGAAGATCTGTTGCTGGGAGCCTAAATTCGACTTTCATGACCCTTATACCAAAAGCAAACAAACCAATTACTTTTGAAGATTTCTGCCCTATCTCACTGTGTAACCTTTGAGATAAATTAATTTCAAAAATCATCGCGAATCGGATAAAACCGATCCTGTCTAGATCACTTTCTGTAGACCAATTGGTTTTTTTGCAAGGGAGGCAGATTCAAGATGCTATAGGAACAACACACGAGAGTCTTCATAGCATAAAAGGAAAGAAATTAAAGTCACTTGTTTTGAAATTAGATCTGCGGAAAGCATATGATTGCATTGATTGGGATTTTTTAAGGATGACTTTATTACAAGTGGGCTTCGGTCTCCAGATGACCAAGTGGATTATGAGTTGTGTAAATTCCTCTTCCTATGCATTTTTACTTAATGGCGAGGCTATAGATTTTTTCAGAAGCGACAGAGGACTGTGCCAAGGCTGTCCATTATCTCCATTATTATTTATCTTGGTTATGGAAGGCCTCAACCTTTTATTAAAAGAAAGCAAAGGGGAAGGAAATTTAACAGGCATAAAAGTGTCCAGAATGATAAAAATTCTCCATTTATTATTTGTGGACAATGTCCTAATTATGACAAAGGCTACATTAAAAGAAAGGCTGGAAATTGACAAAATTATTAAGTTATTTTGTAATGCATCGGGACTTCAGGTTAATGATTCAAAAACAACAGTGTATTTTGAGGGTTTATCTGATGCTGACCTTATCACTTTTAAGTCCTTTCTTCCTTATACCTTTACTCATCTTTCATTTAGTTTCAAATATCTTGGATACTTTCTAAAGACTGGGGTGTATAGGGCTGGTGACTGGAATTGGCTAGTGACCAAAATGGAAAAAAAGATTGGATTATGGTGCAATAGGTGGTTATCCTTGGGTGCATGAAACATTTTATTAAAGTCAGTTTTGGAGAGTTAGTCGGTATATTGGATGTCTTTGGAGACCATCCCTCGCTCTGTATTGAACAAGATTCAAATACTTATGTTCATTTTCCTTTGGAGTGGTCACAGAGAAACTCAACAACTTCATCTTTGCAGGTGGGTTCTTCTTTCTAGACCAAAGAAGTGTGGTGGTTGTGGGTTTCACAACTTATTTCTTTTCAACACTACCTTAATGATAAACACTCTATGGTGTGTGCTGAATCGGGAAGGCATTTGGCACAATGTAATAATGGATAAATATATGCCCAATACAACGATTACCAATTGGTTTAGACTGGCCTCCCACAAACAAACATCTGCGTCAAGGATTTGGGATAGTCTTATAAAATCGGTCCATGTGATTACTCGTTGGCTTAGCTGGTTACCAAGTTCGGGCCACCTTATTTCCATTAGTAGAGACAAGATTTTAGGACTGGGTGATATTTCTTTGCTCTTGGACACTCTTATCACACTTTTAAGACAACAAAGAATCACAGTTCTTTCTCAATAAAAAGGTTCACAGGACCACTTTACTTATTCCGAAAATTGGATATGCAGTGAGGAGTTGGGTATTACAAGTAACTTGGCAACTGAATGGGTTTGTTATCATAGAGCGCTTATAGGTGTTAGTGTCACGATCCAGGATACAACAGATACTTTGATATGGATCGGGGGTGATTCTTCAGGGACCATATCGATTAAAAATATTTATTCATCTCTTATATCTGCTCAGAGATATCCGACCTGTGGTGGCTGGCGGTGAAATATTTGGAAATGGGACCTACAAATTAAGATCAAATTATTCATTTGGATGGCAGCTGATGTCACACACCCACTATGACATAATAGATTTTTCGCCTTTTTCTTTCTCCTTCTTTATTGAGGGAGAGAGTTCCCAAAATTCCTATGAGGTCCGAGCGTAGGCTAGGTCTTCCGATCGGGACCTTCATTGAACCAATCCACTGGTTCTTTCGTTGAAAATCCTTCGTGTACAACTCAAGTACCAGGCACAGGCTTCACCTCCATGTGAGCATCGGTTATGACCCTGGGATAAGCCAAGAGGCACCTTTCGCATTTCAGGACTTCAGAAACTGAGAGTTTGAAATGCAAGGGAGTCGAGTTCTTCGACTCTTCAAACCCTGAAACCCGAAATCCTATTCACACTAAGCCGCTTCGGGATTTCGCAAGTCGAGATTTCACGATGTGCGCAGACAAGGGTTCTCGCACCTGGGTTTCCCGGGAGCCGAAACCCGAAGCCCATATATATACACTAAGCTCATTTCGAGGTTTCACAAGTCGGGATTTCACGATGTGCGCAAACAAGGGGTCTCTCACTTGGGTTTCCCAGGAGCCGAAACTCCGAAGCCCATATATACACTAAGATCATTTCGGGGTTTTGCAAGTCGGGATTTCATGATGTGCGCAGACAAGGGGTCTCGCACCTTGGTTTCCTGGGAGCTGAAACTCCAAAGCCCATATATATACACTAAGCTCATTTCAGGGTTTCGCAAGTTGGGATTTTGTGATGTGCGTAGACAAGGGGTCCCGCACCTGGGTTTCCCGGGAGCCGAAACTCCGAAGCCCATATATATACACTAAGCTCATTTTGGGGTTTTGCAAGTCGGGATTTCACAATGTGCACGGACAAGGGGTCTTGCACCTGGGTTTCTTGGGAGCCGAAACTCCGAAGCCCATATATACTTCGCGACAGGTGCAAGGTAAACTCGCAGATTTACTACAATGGTAGTCTTTTCAAGAGGCTCACTCCAACTCTGGAAAGCGAGGGAACTTTCCCGAAAAAGGTGCCTTTGGGAGGATAAACCAGGGCAGAGCACGAACTCAATTAGATGGGTCGATCCTCAAGGGAATGGACTTGTATCCTGAACTTACACATTCCATACATTGACCGATTTGTAGTTATATCAGTATAAGCATGCATCCATTATTTCCAATCAAAACACAAGGCAACCACTTTTATACAAAAAATATTTACGAGTGTATAAAAATGAGCATGCGATCAGGACATTCAATTCCAAATGCAAGATATAACACTTATCAGAAATTCTGGACTTGATGCGAATGCTGAGAGGGGTGCTCGTTTCCACCCAACCATAGGCTCAGTGACTCCAAACGGATTTACCACTAACCACCCCTGAGCTAGACCACTATGCTTTGAGACTCAGTCTCCTACTTCCAGCTCACGGATGTCAAGGACGAAGGTTACTCCCCTTCTCCTCTGCTCATGACTCTCTTTATTTTTGGAGTTCCTCTGGTTCTCCTTTCTTTGCGATCCCTGTTGCGCGTGCTTCCCTTTTTCCTACGAGGTTGTGTGTGGCACAAATTTCCCTGTCTGTGGTCAGTTCTGAGAGCTTCTACGGATGGGCGGTTCGCCCCCATCCCCTCATTTACTCTTGAGGAGCCTCCCCACCTACCATCTTGGCAGGTAATTCATTCCGGGGTCAAAGAGTGAGCTTTGGTTTTCGAGCACGTACAAACCAGTACGGTTTTGGTTCGATGTAAGTTAACGCAGCCATTCCCGACCCCTTCCACCACCTCTCATCAACCATCGTGGTCTCTTTCAGCACATCCCCTCCCAACAATCATGCGACACATATTCATGATATAATTTACATTCATCGACCTTTTATACAAAGGTCTGTCAAATCAAACATTCATATCTTTGAGTTTGCCATAGTTCTTGGCTAATATAGTTATTTTTACTGACTAGGGGAAACAAGGTGTTACAATTCCCTCCCCCTTAAAGGAACATCGTCCTCGATGTTCTATCTATCAATATGACGTGTATGTACAGAAGTAAACAAAATCGGATATGTCTGTTTCATGGCATCTTCCATTTCCCATGTAGCCTCATCTGGGCCAAACTGTTTCCACTGCACCTTGACCTGTGCAATGGTTCAGTTCCTTAGCGGGGTTTCCTTTTTGTCCAGTACGCAATGAGGTTCTGGCAAGAATTCTCCCTCCAGTTCCACTTGGATCATAGACCAGTCAATTATATGATTAGAATCATGTACATATTTCTTCAATAATGAAACATGGAAAACATTATGTGTTTTTACTGTTGGAGGAAGTGCTAGCCTACAGGCTACAGGTCCCACTCTATCTAGAACTTCAAAGGGTCTGCAATACTGAGGTGCCAACTTGGCACAAGCTCCCATCCTCAGGGAACTCTTGTTGGGCCTAACTCTGAGATATACATGGTCTCCCGCCTTGAACTCTCTTGGATTTCTCTTTCGGTCGGCGTAACTTTTCTGTCGGTTCTGAGCGACCTTTAGATTTTGTTTTATCTGAGTCACTTGTTGTTCCATTTCTTTCAACATGTCGTGTCCAATACTAACCCTGTTTACGGGATTACTCCAACTGACTGGAGTGTTTCATGGCCTACCATAGAGGACTTCGAAGGGACTCATATTCAGGGATTCTTGGTAGCCATTGTTGTAGGCGAATTCCACCAATGGCAGGTAGTCTTCCCACTTTTTGGGTTGATGCATTACGTGCATCCTTAGCATGTCTTCTAATATTTGGTTTATTCTTTCCGCCTGTCCATCAGTTTGAGGATGATAGGCTGTGCTAAACAGTAATTTGGTCTCCAGACCAACCATCAAGGATTTCCAAAAGTTGGAAGTAAATTTCGTGTCTCTGTCAAACATGATCTCTTTAGGCATACCATGTAGTCTAAATATCTCCTTCATGAATACGTGGGCGATGTCTATTGCCTTGCAAGTCGACTTGACGGGGATAAAATGAGCGGACTTGCTCAATTTATCCACCACTACCATGATGGCGTCATTCTGTTTGGTCAAGGTTGGTAATCCGGTGATGAAATCCATGGAGATGGTTTCCCATTTCCATTCTGGGATTGGTAGAGGTTGTAATAATCCTGTTGGGTGTCGGTGTTCTTCTTTAACCTGTTGGCACTCTATGCATTTGGCTAAGTATTCAGCTATGTCTTTCTTCAGTCCAGGCCAATAGAATTGTTTCCTGGTGGCCGTGATCATCTTCTGGTATCCTAGGTGACCAATATAGGGTCTTTTATGTAGTTCATCCATTATGAACCTCTTCAAGTCGTCATAATCTGCAATATACAATATGTTTCTGTAAGTTAGCAGACCTCCATCTATCATCTGGTAGCCTTCATACTTTATCCCTGTGGGTTCTTGCTCCAGGTAGGAGGTCACGGTCTGGAAGAATGTGTCTGTTTCTTGTGCATTACTGACTCTTTCCCTGACATCCGTCTCGTAGGTGCTCATTGATGCCAGGTGAATTGTTTTCATACTTCTGCTAAGTGCATCGGCCACCTTATTTTCCTTTCCTTTAATATGTTTGATTTCAAAGTCAAACTTGTTAAGGAGGGCCATCCACCTAGCTTGTCTAGCATTTAGCTTTGGTTGGTCAAATAGATATTGCAATCCACGGTGGTCTGTCATAAGTACAAATTTCCTTCCCAGGAGGTAATGCCTCCACATTTTTAAGGCGTGCACTATGGTGGCCAGCTCTAAATCATGGGTCACATAGTTGACTTCATGCTCATTCAATTTTTGGGATTCATAGTAGACAACACTTCCTCCTTGCATAAAGACTCCTCTAAGCCCTTCCTTGTAGGCATCTGTGCACACGAGGAAGTCAACTTCAAAATCGACAATCTTCAACATGGGTGCGTGGGTCAGTAGATGTTTTAGGGTTTGAAATCTTTCTTCACATTTTTGTGTCCATGTGAATTTAGCCCCCTTCTTTTGGAGGGAAGTGATTGGACAACCAATCTTGGAGAATCCTTTAATAAATCTCCTGTAGTATCCTGCTAAGCCCATAAAGGATCTGATATCTGAAACGTCCTTAGGGGTAGGCCATTCCATGATAGACCTGATCTTGTCAGGGTCTACTGCTACTCCTTCTTCAGATAGGACATGCCCCAAGTAATGTATTTGCTTCTGGAAAAAGTCACACTTGCTAAATTTGGCATAGAGTTGATGTTCTCTTAGCACTTGAAGTACAAGCCTAAGGTGTTCCTCATGTTCCTCTCTATTCTTGGAGTAAATTAATATATCGTCAATAAAAACCAGTACAAATTTGTCTAGGAATTTGCTGAGCACATTGTTCATCAAGCACATAAAAGTGGCAGGGGCATTGGTCAATCCAAATGGTACTACCACAAACTCATAGTGACCATATCCCATCCTGAAGGAAGTTTTGTGGATGTCTTCACCCTTGATTCGGACTTGATGGTATCCAGATCTCAAGTCAATCTTTGAGAAGATGGAGGCACCTCCCAATTGATCGAACAGGCCATCGATCTTGGGTAAGGGGTACTTGTTCTTTATGGTCACTTTATTGAGTTGTCTATAATCTATGCACAGTCGGGGGGTACCGTCTTTCTTTTTCACAAACAGGACTGGTGCTCCCCGTGGAGACACCCTGGGCCGGATATAGCCTCTATCCATCATTTATTTTAGCTGTAATTTAAGCTCAACTAGCTCGGGTGTGCTCATCCTGTAGGGTGTCCTAGACACTGGCACCACTCCCGGTGCAAGTTCTATCGAGAAGTCGATGTCCCTTCTCAGAGGTAAACCCGATACCTCTTCCAAAAATACATCTCTATATTCTCTTAGTGTGGGGTGGTCTTCGAGGCTTGGTTTGTCATCTTCAACTGATTTCAACATCTGTATCGCATATAGTGGACATCCCTTTCTACAATACTTTCTCATTTGAAGGGTTGATATTCGTCTCACCGAGATAGGTTATTGGATCCCTTGAAGGGTTATCCTTCTTCCTTCTTCACTTATACATTCTAAGGTTTTATGGTAACAGTTCAATATGGCTTTATATGTGGCTAGCCAGTCCATACCAATCAACAGGTCATACGATCCTAGGGGTAATACGTTAAGGGTTGCTTGGGTGAGGAATTCACCCATAGTGAATTGGCAAGCTGGTATGACCTCCGCAACCGTTTTTTTGGTGCCAGTGGATAATTGTACCAACCATGGCTTGGCATGTTTATGTGGCTGTAATTTACACTTATCAACGACCTTAGGAGCTATATAACTCAAATTTGAACCAGGGTCAATTAGAATAGACACTAGATGGTTGGTGATCATACCTTCCATCTCCACCACTGAAGCTTGGTGGTCAACTTGTTTATTATCCAAGGCTGCATAGATTTGCGACACACTCCTGGCCACATCATTGACGGTGGTAGCTTCTTGAACGTTGTAAATTCTCCGACTGTTCTGTTGTCGATGCGAGCAGTCCCTCAGTAGATGCTCTTCTCCGCAACCCCAACATTTCAACGGTTCTTTCTTTGGGTTATCAATCCTTCCTGGGGTAGATCCAAAAGGTTTATTTCCACTCTGGGAGGGGAAATTATGCTGGTGTACACTTCGGTTTGGAAAGCTCATCCTTGAGTCTTTTTTATAATTTCTAAATCTTGGATATTTAAACCCCTTTTTCTGTAATCCCGAACTATTCTTCTTCTTCTAGCCTTCACAAGGTTCTGTCTGATTCCTAAGATGTTCATAACAATATCTTTCCTTTCGAATAGTGTCTTCTAGGGTCGTTGGCTCATCAAACTCAATCCTGTTCTGATAGTCCTTAGGTAGTTCGCTGATGAATTGTTGCAACTTTGCCTTTTCTTCTTTTATATAGGGTACGTACCTCAGCAACTCAAGGAATCTGCTGACATATTCCTCTATGGCGAGTTGCCCCAGCTTGAGTTCATAGAATTCTTTAGTCTTTTCGTCGAAATACTTTTCCGACAGATACTTCTTCCTGAAGTATTTCTCAAACCGTTCCCAAGACAGGCCCTCTTTGTGAATCCCTTTTACATTCTTAAGGTCTTCCCACCAAATGGAAGCCTTTCCATTCAAGTTGAAGGTGGCTACTCGGGCCTTCAAATTTTCTAAGAAGTCATGGACTCTGAAATACTTCTTTAGTCCAAGCAGTCGGGCCTTCACTTCCTCTCCCTTCTTTATTTCACCATCGAAAGAGGGTGGTTTGGCCTCCCTGAATTCTTCGAGATTATGACTCTTGGAATGCCTTTGCTTCTTCCATTTTCTTCGGGAATAAGAACTAGTTCTGCTGCTAGAATATCCCTCCGAGTTGCTAGCTTCCTTTCCATAGGAATTGTCTAACGTTTGTCCCTTATCTCTGGGGTGGACCTTCTTCGAGGTGTTCTTCCCAGTGTGGCCACTTAAAATACCACGTTTCTATATCTCAGGTGGACTTCGACTTTTCTTTGTCCATCGTCAGTCTGTGGGACTGGTGTCAGGTTCATGCTGCAATTGTCTTTGTATGTCGGATAAACTCTATAGTAAGACTGCATTAATTTCCATTTTCTTCTCTTGCTCTTTTATCATCATCTCGTTGTCGGCCTTGTAGCTCTGTAGTTTGACCATGAGGCTCCTCACAGTCTCCGCTAGATCTAGAGGGGTCCCTACCACCCTCCTTTCGTCAGACTCTTCGTCTCTATTGTGGGAGCCATCCCCCACTTCGTGGTGAGTCTCCATTCTATGCGTCTGCAGTTTCCCGCGGTTGATCGTCCGCTTGTGTGCAAAAGAAAAACACTTGTTGTTAGTCAATATTTATATTCATTCATAACCAACACATAATTCATATTTTTCACATGCATACACACAATAGGAGTTTTCATTCTTAACTTCGACTCATGATTAAGGGGGTTAAGATAGAGGGTTACTCCTTTTAAGAGTACTTCGAATGGAGTCTTTGCGGAACCCGTTCATGAGCCCAAGCAGGCCAAGTGTTGTAACCATGCTCTGATACCAATTTGTCACACACCCACTATGGCATAATAGATTTTTTGCCTTTTTCTTTCTCCTTATTTATCGAGGGACAGAGTTCCCGAAATTCCTACGAGGTCCGAGTGTAGGCTAGGTCTTCCGATCGGGACCTTCACTAAACCAATCCACTAGTTCTTTCATTGAGAATCCGTCATGTACAACTCAAGCACCAGGCGTAGGCTTCACCTCCATGTGATCATCGATTATGACCCCGGGCTAAGCCAAGAGGAGCCTTTCACATTTCAGGACTTCGGAAACCAGGAGTTCGAAATGCAAGGGAGTTGAGTTCTTCGACTCTTCAAACCCCGAAACCCGAAATCCTATTCACACTAAGCCTCTTCGGGATTTCGCAAGTCGGGATTTCGTGATGTGCACAGACAAGGGGTCTCGCACTTGGGTTTCCCAGGAGCCGAAACTCCGAAGCCCATATATATACATTAAGCTCATTTCGGGGTTTCACAAGTTAGTATTTCGCGATGTGCACAGACAAGGGGTCTCGCACTTGGGTTTCTCGGGAGTCGAAACTCCGAAGCCCATATATACACTAAGCTCATTTTGGGGTTTCATAAGTTGGGATTTCGCGATGTGCGCAGACAAGGGGTCTCGCACCTGGGTTTCCTGGGAGCCAAAACTCCAAAGCCCATATATATACACTAAGCTCATTTCGGGGTTTCGCAAGTCGGGATTTCACGATGTGCATAGACAAGGGGTATCGCACCTGGGTTTCCCGAGAGCCGAAACTCCGAAGCCCATATATATGCACTAAGGTCATTTCGGGGTTTCGCAAGTCGAGATTTCACGATGTGCGCAGACAAGGGGTCTCACACCTGGGTTTCCCGGGAGCTGAAACTCCACAGCCCATATATACTTCGTGACAGGGGAAAGGTAAACTCATGGATTTACTACAATGGTAATCTTTTCAAGGGGCTCACTCTGACTCTGGAAAGCGAGGGAACTTTCCTGAAAAAGGTGCCTTCGAGAGGATAAACCAGGGCATAGCACAAACTCAGTTGGATGGGTGGATCCTCAGGGGAATGGACTCGTATCCTGAACTTACACATTCCATACATAGACCGATTTGTATTTATATTAGTATAATCATGCATCCATTATTTCCAATCAAAACACAAGGCAACCACTTCTATACAGAAACTATTTACAAGCGTATAAAAATGAGCATGCGATCATGACATTCAATTCCAAATGCAAGATATAACACTTATCATAAATTCCAGACGTGATGTGAATGCTGAGAGGGGTGCTCATTTCCACCCAACCATAGGCTCAGTGACTCCAAATGGATTTACCACTAGCCACCCCCGAGCTAGACCACGATGCTTTGAGACTCAATCTCCTACTTCCAGCTCACGGAAGTCAAGGATGAAGGTTAGTCCCCTTCTCCTCTGCTCATGACTCTCTGTATTTTTGGAGTTCCTCTGGTTATCCTTTCTTTGCGATCCCTGTTGCACGCGCTTCCCTTTTTCCTGTGAGATTGCATGTGGCATGAATTTCCCTATCCATGGTCAGGTCTGAGAGCTTCTGCGGATGGGCGGTTCGCCCCCATCCCCTCATTTACTCTTGAGGAGCCTCCCCACCTACCATCCTGGCGGGTAATTCATTCCGAGGTCAGAGAGTGAGCTTTGGTTTCCAAGCACATACAAACTAGTACCGTTTCAGTTTGGTGGAAGTTAACGCAGCCATTCCCGACCCCTTCCACCACCTCTCATCAGCCATCGTGGTCTCTTTCAGCACATCCCCTCCCAGCAATCATGCGACACATATTCATGATATAATTTACATTCATCAACCTTTTATACAAAGGTCTGTCAAATCAAACATTCATATCTTTGAGTTTGCCATAGTTCTTGGCCAATATAGTTATTTTTACAGACTGGGGGAAACAGGGTGTTACAGCTGAAAACAAGATTTTATCTTGGGATATTCTTCAAAAAAATGATGGGAGGGCCGAGGCCTTTGCTTTTTATTGAAACAAAGTACTGAAGATAATAGTCATCTTTTCATTCTTTGTACCTTCACCAAGTTAGTCTTGGGCAGATTAAAATCAAATCTAAAGCTAAAAAAAACTTGGCAAGGGACTTCAATTTCTAAGTGTTTTTTTTCATGGACAAAGGACAAATCAGTTTCTCCAACTATTGTTGCCCTTACCTGCTGGTATATTTGGTTAGAGAGAAATAAAGTTATTTTTGAGAATGCATCTCCTTCAGTACTTTCAATAGTCTACAAGACTCTCGGATCTATGAATAGGCTTCCTTCATCTCAAAAATATTTCCCATTAAGAACTTGCTCGATCACACAACAAGTTGGCACCACTATTGCATGTTTTGATGGGGCTGCACTTTCAGGAGGCAAGTAGTGTGCACTTGGTGGTGTTATCAAAACATCAAATTCAACTGTATATAGATGGTATTTCAACTGTGGGGAAGGAACCAATACTAAGGCAGAACTTTTGGGAGTCTATGCTACTCTCACACTTGCTAATATTTTGTCTCTTAAAAAATTATAGGTATTGGGGGGCTCAAAGGTAATCATTTAATGGCTAAACAATAGAGGTAGACTACAGGCTATCACCATTTAAGGATGGAAGTTCAGAACAAAGGATTTAATCAATTTTTTTCAAGAAATTAACTTTCATCATATATTTAGGGAATTTAACAAGGAGGCAGACCAATTATCAAAACAAGCAATCTATGAACCGGAAGGTAGAATATCATATTTCAAGTGGGAAAATGGTGTTGCAGGACCTCTAACACATCTCAACCTTTTTTTATACTTCCCTATAGTCGATTTTTTAAGAGGCCTACTATTATTTTTGGACTCCTTTTCCTATGAAATGGATACTAGTTTGAGTAGATGAACTTTTTTGACTTCTATTATGTTTATTTGCTATCTCTAAGAAGCATATATCCTTGGAGGATTGTAAGGAAGCTATATTTTGGATAGTCTTTCGTGACTGTTATTGGCTAGTCTGACATGCTTGATCGAATCTTTGTATTGAACTTGAAGATGTAAAAAAAATTATACACTAATATAATTTTGAGTGAATTTTCTATTGGAAAAAAAAAAAAGTGATAAAACTTCAAAGATTAAAAGTTACAATTTTTTTCATATCAATGTTCTAAACATGACAATGTTATTTTTTTGGAGTAAAATGTTTTGATAGTTTTTAATAATAGATTATATAATAATAATAATAATTTATTTTCAAGATTATTTTTAAATCAAAAACATTAAATTGGAGTATAAGATTTCTTGTTTGTGATCTGACAAAGAAAATTTACAAAAATATACATATTCTACCCCTTTAAATTTGAACCCATGACTTTTAAGAAAAAAAAATATATATTCACTATATCAACATTAAATATCAAAACAACTATTAAATACTTTTTATTGAATTCACAAGCAAAACTTCCGAGCAGGCGAAGTAGTGAACTACTGGATCTCATAAGTGAATTCGAATCATAGTTCCCTGGGGCGGGCACGCATCTCTACCATATATCATTCCCTAACTAATGTCCATGAATTCTCGGGATCGATTAACTTTTCTGTTAATAGTTTTTCATCGATGTACACTTTTCGACAGTGAAACAACCACACAAGTATTCAAAGTTGGTATGTAATATCATCCTTTGAATTATTAATCACGTGAATGAGAAAAAATGTCAAACTTACATTTATTGATATCATACGTTATTGTAGAACTAAATCCCTAAGAAAAATAAAGTCAACGAACCATTGAACCATAGTCAATTCATAACACGAGTGTTATAGTACCCACTGCCCGTAGGCTGACACCACGTATCAAGCGAGGCCCATCAAACACCACAACAACTATTCTCCACACAACTTCACATTCACATCTACATCTACGTCCACGTCCACACAAGTTCACTTTCACTTTCACGTCCACGTCCACGTCCACGTCCACACAAGTTCACTTTCACATCCACGTCCACGTTTGACAACTTGTATCCTCACGAATCAAATGTTCACGGTTTAATTTGGAGTAGGTTAATTTGGAAGTAAACATATTTTTTTTCTAAAGAAAAAAAAGTCTGAATTTGACAGATTTTCGAGGGTATTCTAAATTTCTTATAAATTAATAGTTTTAAATAGTTTTTCATCAATGTACCCTTTTCTACATTACACTTTTCGACAATAAAACATTCAAAATTGATATGTAATATCATCCTTTGAATTATTAATCATGTGAATGAGAAAAAATGTCAAACTTACATTTATCGATATCATATGTTATTATAAAACTAAATCCCTAAGAAAAATAAAGTCAACGAACCATTCAACCAAACTCAATTCATAACACGAGTGTTATAGTACCCACTGCCCGTAGGCTGACACCACGTATCAAGCAAGGGCCATCAAACGCCACAACAACTATTCTCCACACAAGTTCACATTCACATCCACGTCCACGTTTGACAACTTGTATCCTCACGAATCAAATGTTCATGGTTTAATTGTGGAGTAGGTTTACTCGGAGCAAACATATTTATTTTTCAGGGAAAAAAAGAGGCTTGAATTTGACTAGATTTTCAGGAGTAGTCTGAGTTTCAGGGTTTTTGTTTCATTTTAAATTAATCTAGATGCTCAGAAAATCGATCAAAAATCTGAATTGGCCAAAAATTTACTTATGCACCGCTCAAAAACCTACAAAAAAATTAACTCCAAAAAAAAGATCGCTCCCAAGTTAACCTACTCCTTTAATTATTTGACAAATTAAAAGTCCCCATGGTCATCAATCCTTGAATTTCACTTTCACATTAATTGTTAACAAATTGAGAGTTCCAGTGGTCTGGAATTTCACTTTCACATTAATTGTTTGACAAATTGAGAGTTCCAGTGGTCATCAGGCCTGGAATTTCACTTTCACATTAATTGTTTAATTGTTTGACAAATTGAGTTCCGTGGTCATCAGACCTGGAATTTCACTTTCACATTAGCGTTAATATCAAAAAAATTTATGATGATTAAATTTTTGTACTAAACATTTTTATCGCACTTCATTTTAATTAATGAACTTTTTAGTGGATGAAGGAAGTTCCATTGGATACAAACTTACTAAGTGATCCACTTTTTAATTAATGAACTTTTGGATACAAACTTATTGAGTGATCCGTTTTTTAATTAATGAACTTTTTAGTGGATGAAGGAAGTTCCATTGGATAAAAACTAAAAACTTACTAAGTGATCCACTTTTTATGAACTTTAAATTGCAAGTTGAAAAACTCATAAAAGCTTTAATGCAAGCAGAAATTTCGATTGTAAATAGAAATTTTTAACAACTCAATTATGCAAAGAGACGAATATCTATTAAAAACTTCTAGATTAATTAGTTTTTTAATTTAAAAATATGCAATGTACTTGAGGGATTTAACCATACAAAAATATTATTGGTCTTGATTAGATTAACACAAATAACTTTAGCCCATGTCATTTTGTGTCGGTTAATCATTAATCATTAAGACACCTGATTAACACATACTAATACAAATTATTCACCTAATTGCTACATATATAGCCCGTTGCAAGATAGCAAGAGGCTAGATGTCAAGCGTCTCTATTGGAAATGGATACAATTAATGATCTTTTAATCTAAAATCTTAATCTGATGGCTAGCAATTGAAGATGCTGACATATCCTTAGTGGTCCATTTTTAAAGGCATGCATTAACCTGTTTACTTTTTCACATTTACTTAATCATGTTAAAAAATTATTCTGTGGTCATCTGATTGCCACGTTTAACCACATTTAGGTGATTAACAAACTTACTTGACATTAAATATTTACTTCACCATTAACTTTTTATCTTTTTACAGTGTAAGATTTACATTTTGACCACGTTTGCCCCAGCGATCATATTTGCAGGTTCTCTTCCTCTACCCATTAGCTAGAAAAATGGACAAAGACCAATTGACTAACTTCAATAAGAGGAGAAAGCTAGAATAATTATATACATCTGTGGTCTGATCTGCGCACAAATAGTTTAGGCAACCCCTTAGTTTGCAGGAAATTTTAATCTGTACAGACACTTATCTTTGGAACAATTAGGGTTTTCTTTCACTGTTTTGGCGTGAGGGTTACAGGTAAGGTTTACAGTTAGGCGTTAAAGTTACAGTTTTCGTTTTCAGAATCTGCTTTCAATTATTATAGCCTTTGGGTGTTTATCAGTGATAAATCATGTGACTTTGCTAGTAATATGTCTTCCAAAATTTTGATAGTTTATACAAATACACAAACGTCAAAATTACAGTTTCTAATTTAAACTTAACTTCATTTTATACATTTTGCATTTAAATCTAAACGTCAAATATGTTCTGAAAATGAAAATGCGTCGTCAAATTCCAGGCCTGGTGGTCATCTTTAACTCTATTGACTTAAGAGGACCAGTTGCAATGTCAACTGTTGACTTTGGAACTGAGCCCTCCAATTTGTTGAATATGCCAACGAATTTCCCAGATTTGGTAATATGAGCAGATTTAGTGGAGCTTTTTTTGTAGTAGTTTGTTCAACCAAATCTGCGAATTTTGTATGAACACACAAGTTTAGAATTAGTTATGTAACTAATCTAATTTTGTTCATTATTGATGTAAGCCCGTAGAGACATAAAGGGGAATTGAGGAAATGGTGTAAAGAATGAGGAGCATGAGTGAGTTTAGTATGAGCCTGTTGTAATCTCCTTGATTCGAATAATAAGACAACCGATACCTATGCTTGGTGGACGTAGCCCAACGTTTGGGTGAACCACATAAATTGTTGTGTTTCTTGTATGCATTCTTATTGATTGTCTTATGTGATATTTGTGTTTCCGCATTTGCAAATTGCAACGAGTGGTATCAGAGCGGGTTTGAGGAGAAGGCAGTCGAGGGAATCAAATTTTTGGAGGTGCGTAGATCTCCAAATTTCTGCAGGTCTCTCATCTCGAAGGTCGCGACAGCCACTAGTGCACACTTCACGCACGAGTAAGATTTTCAAATTTATGTAGCATGGATGCGTCGGGAGGTGCGGCGACTCCATTAGTATTTTTTCGAGATCTCCACAGTGCAGCCATATGGGAGGTGTGGCGGCCCTTTTGAAGTACGCAGGCCACTCACATCGAGAGGTGCGGGGATACATGGCTTCCTAAAACTCCACAAATAAGGAAAAATTCGCATGGTAAAAGAAATCATTTTTTTTTTTTGCGATAAAAGTATGAAAGTTTATGAAAGTTTGACTTTTTTAAAAGGTTCAAGGACTTTGTCGTGAGTGAATGTTTAAAACATTCAAAAAGGGTGGAGGAATAAGGTGGGGTGAAGTTTATTAAAAAAAGATTTTTTATTAAAAAGTGAATTCTATTTTCTTTTAATAAAAGGTGAGGAAAAGGAAAGGTTAGTAAAAGGATTTTGTTTTATTAAATCTTTTATTAAACCTTGTATATTACTCCTCCACATTTTCAAAGGGCCTTGGTTTTTTATAAGTAATGGTGTTTTTTATGTTTCCTCTAATGAAAAAGATGCAGAGTGTAAGTTTGAAATTGAGAAGTTTAATGGCAAGAACAATTTCGAGATCTGGAAGGTTAAGATGCACGATCTGTTTGTGCAACAAAGCGTGGTGAAGGTGCTTTTGGGAAAAGCAAAGGAGCCCATGTCCATAACAAACGAAGACTGGGACGAGATGGATGCGAGAGCACTGAGTGCCATACGCCTGTGTTTGGTCGACGATGTACTGTTCAACATTGTCTCGGAGAAGAAAACAGTCAATTTGTGGTCAAAGCTGGAAAGCCTGTACATGACAAAATCCTTGACAAACATGATCTTCCTGAAAAGACAATTGTACAGTTTGCACATGAAGGAAGGTACGAATATAACTGATCATCTAAATACTTTTAATACTCTCTTAGTTCAGTTGACTAGCATGGGAGTGAAATTCGAATACGAAGATAAGGAAATTACATTATTGTGTTCTTTTCCCGCGTCATGGGATCATTTTGTTACCTCTATTAGTTTTAGTTCAACAAAAAGTATTGAGTTTGATGATATTGTTGGATCTTTACTGTCTGAGGAAACAAGGAAGAAATCCAATCTAGAAACCTCTACTTCTGAGGCAATGGTGGTCAGAGGCAGACCTAAAGAAAGAGGACATGGTCAAAGGGATTTCTCTCAGTCAAATTCAAAGGGAAGAAAGAGAAAGCTTAAGTGTTGGTTTTGTGGAAAATTTGGACACCTGAAGAAGGATTGTTGGAAGTGACAACAAGCCTCCAAAGAAGACCCCCCAAAAGAGACAAAGGAAGCAAACACAACTGAAATAGGTTCAACAACAGGTTCAGGTATGGCTGATGAAGTTTTATCAATTAGTATTGGTTCACGTCATGATCAACAGTGGTTATTAGATTCTGGTGCTTCAAACCACATGTGTCTTCATAGACAGTGGTTTATTTACCAGTCTATAGATGATGGATTAGTTTACATGGGAAATGATATTTCATCTAAAGTTGTGGGAATTGGTAGCATTCGAATTAAGATGTTTGATGGAACTGTTAAAATACTAACTGATGTAAGACATGTACCTAAGCTTAGGAAGAACCTAATCTCTTTGGGAGTCTTAGACACAAGAGGTTACAAGACTATTGTTCAAGGTGGAGTTATCACTACTACATATGGGCGGATTATTCCATGAAAATTTTCCACGCATCCACTAGTTTCATCATTTTTTTAAATGGGGCTGGATTTTCATGGATATTGCCACGAAAGTTCGTCGCAATATCGACGAAAAATATTAATTTAACCTAGTCGGGATTTTCGTTGCTATAGCGACGAACTTTCGTGGCAATAGCGACGAAAATTTTGCCTATCTCATTGGTCGGTGTTAACGACTAGTTGACTATTTTATCTATATATATGTGACTTTAAGAGACTTTGTGACACAATTGCTATAGTTGAGACACTGTTCTTGGCTTTTGTTTGAGCTGTTTATTTTTTCCGTCACCCACCGGTTGAAAAAATCCAATTCTTGATCTACATAGTTCGGATTTTGAACTTGCAAGGTTAGTATGTTATTTTTTATTGATGTACTCATTTAACTTGTAATTTTTTTTTCAAATGTCCAACTTGCATTTAGCTTGTTTTTTCCTTGATAATATATTATAATATGGGTAGTACCATATTTCATGTCTTTGGTTTTTGGATCTAGTTAGTATTTTCTATGGAAAAGGGTATGTGGATTCCATAATATTCTAGGTTTATGCAATCCCCTTCAATTGTAGCTATAATCTCTCCCTCTTTTCATTGATAAAGATATGGAATTGCTCTTGAAACTCAACCCTGATCGGTGAAATGATAGTAATTCATTGCTATATTCCCTGCTTTAGCAGAGACTAATAAGATACATAAACACTAACCCTAAACTTATGTTAGGTATATATGTCGTTATTATATAAAGAAAACATTTGTACACATATGACCTTATTATAAAGATGTTATCTATGTTGTCATGATGTTGATCCTCTACACATATGATCACCTTATTATAAAGATGTTGACCTTATTATAAAGATGTAGGTCACTGTAAATAAACATATTATAATTGAAAGGAGTAGCCAAAATATAAAAAATTGACAACTTAATGTTTGGTATGGTGTAGGTAAGATAATTACTTGTTAGGACAAGGATTTGTCACAATGAATGAAAATGACAACAAACTTTCTCGGTTAAGAGCGACATTAGAGGTGAGGGGCGATGGAAAATGTTATTGCCCTTGCTATGATTGCAGAGGCTTGCAAAATAGAATAATTTTAATAACAACAGCCCAAAAACATTGTAGGGAGAAGGGGCACACCGAAGGGGGTTATGAATATCATCCCTTGGTAAGAGGATTCAATATTTAATGTATTCTCTGTAATAATCAGTATGTCATGAATTTTAGTAATATTTCT
>ML794854.1:178574-196443 GCA_009831015.1 Picea engelmannii | reverse complement strand
TAGGCAAAGGGTTTTGCATGGTCTCCCTTGGTCAAGTATTCCACTATATTTGGCTACTTGCTCCAATTCGGAACACCTTTCTTACCTAGACATGCATCCACCAATGTGTTCATTATTTTCACCTTGGAGTCTACAATGGCTTCAAGTCTAGTGAACCTCTAATCCAACATCTTCATGAGTCATCTATGATCCCCTTCTAATGTCTCATCTCTAGCTTGTCCATTCATACAAACTCATGCACTTTCTTCATGGTGAGGTTGTTTGGCTCCTTGACTATCTACAACAATTAAGCTCAAGAATCTCATTTGACTAATTGTCTCCTATAATATCCTAACAATAGGTACCATGCATGGATTTTGGCCTAAAAATATGGGGAAACACTTTAAGTGAGGTATGGGTGCTTTGTTCTCCCTCCTCGAGAAATCTTGACCAAGGAAAACTTCAAAATTGTCCATAGGTACTATAGTGAAACTTGTGGTTCCCATAGGGTCTCCACTTAGTGAACCTATTACATAGCATGTGCATTCATGAGATATTAAAGAATACCGGTCTTTAATTTCACTAGATATCGATAAATACCTCCCAAAATACTTCTTTTGAACCCCCATGCCATGATAGATATTTTTTATAAAATAAACCCTAATTTTACTAAATACCCCTTTTTATACCCCCTAATACCCATAAACCCTCTGCACACTAGATCCCCCACTCCAACACATACAATATATTATATTGAATCTATTTTTGACAATTTTAAAACCCCCTTTATGAATGAACGTGATAATATATTGGTCAACAAGGTGAATCCCCCATGGTGGTTCCACTCCAATCTATGAAATTCAAAGAGACTTTCTTGGTTGTTCCAATCACCTTTTTCACACCTGAATTCACTTCTTTGAAGGAGTTTTTCACCAACTCAAGTTGCAACCAAATATCCTTTGCAACATCTTCCTTCATAAACTTGTGGGTTTCCCCACTGTGAACCATCACGATCACCATTTTTCTATTTAGTTAGGCTGAAACATAGAAAATATGTGTGATTATGTCTTTCTCTTATTTTGGTCCAAGTCCTTCTTCAAAAACAACACCCAAGACTTGAAAAACCCCAACAGACAACTTGTCCACTTGATCTATTGCGGATAACTTTTGTTTCAAAGGATAGTTCTTTGCATAATTGTCCTTAGCACAAATCCAACATAAGACATGCTTACCTTTATCCGTAGGTGTGTCTGCCTTCTTAGCCTTGTCCTTGCTAGTCTTCCTAGATGTCTGAAACTTCCCCTTGTCCTTTTTCATGTTCTTCCCTTCGTACTTCTCACCTTGAGAATCTTCACCATTTCTCAAACCACTCTTGGTCTCTGCCTTGTAGTCCAACAATTTATTTGTTGTTGTGATAGATATTATAAGGGTTTGCATGTTTTTGCATCGTAGATCACATTATGCCCAAGGTTGTTTTCCATTCATAAAGTGGAACAATTGGTCTTCTTTTGAAATCTTCTTGATCTCCAACATGAACCCCGAAAAATCCTTGATGTATGATTGAATCTATCTCATATGCTTGAGATCCAACAACTAATTCCACACAATCCAATACTATTTTCCTTTATTGAACCTAACTTTCAATGTATCTTTCATCTTTGACCAATTTTCAATCTTCTCCATAATGCACCCAATAGCTAAGTCTTCTGCCCAAATCCTCCATCATAGTTATGTGGTACTTGTTAAGAACATTGCAACAACATTCACCTGGGCTTCATCCAAAATCCCATTCTTCTACTCCAAGTACTGCTTAATGTCCCAAAAAACGTTACCAAGAAGCCTAGCATTGTAGGTGCCATCATATGGTTTTGGTTCCTTGATATTTATTTGCATAGGCATCATGGATGAACCTTTCCCATCAGTCAAAATTCGTTTCAATATGGTTATGTTGTCCTCATGATCCATGCCATCTCTATCTCCGGGGTGTTGTTACCTGTTGACATTGGAAGATTGTTGACATCTATCATGCACTAAACCTCGGTGTCAATCTATTGTTTGTTGCTCAATTACCACAGAAAGGTAAGATTGTGTAATTTTAGCCATATCAGTTCTATGTTCGTGATTTGAAGAAATGAAATTTGATTGTTTCTAGTGGGAATCTTGACCCGATGGACCATTTGTATAAATTATGTTACACAGATCGATCTAACACCGAATCGATTGCACTTGTTACTTACACTAATGAGAGAAGTAAAATTTTGCATGAGCAACTCGAAGACCTAAATTTTTGAAGTCTGTAGGAAATGACAAATTAGAACATGGTTGTTGGCTTAACTAAAGTGTTTCCCTCTGAAGGAGCATGTAAGGGCTATGTACTTGGGAAGCATCATCAGACCCATTCGACTATGGAAAATCGTCACAAGCACATAACCTATTGGAACTAGTTCACAGTGATTTATACTACATCAATCCACCTTCACTAGTAGGTGCAAGGAATATTTTGATTTTCAGTGATGATTTCTATCGCTTTATATGGGTCTATTTTATAAAGAAAAATAACCTTGTCTTTTAAAATTTCAAGGAGTTTAGAGCCTTTGATAAAAATCAATGTGACTGATCCATCAAGTGCTTGAGATTAACAAATGGTGGTGATTATGTAAATCGACCTTTTGAATAATATTTTGCTTGATCTGGTATTAACTGGAAGTAGCGGGTCCCCCACACACCTTAGCAAAATGGCATCACAAAGTGAAAGAATAGGACTTTAGTCAAAATGGATAGATATATTTTGTAGACTAAATATATGCCTCCTCACTTCTGGGATGAAGTAGTGCATTGTGAAAACAATTTTAAGGTGTTGATCCTACGATTTTTCTTCTCCAAGCAAGTCATATTAGAATTTTTGGTATAATTTGTTTTTCTGGGATGATTCATACCATGAAAATTGGAGGTTATTCAGAGGATATATCAAGGTATCATTGGTAACAATTTTATCTTTTGGGTCATCATACTTTCGGAGAAACACCCTATGGAAGATAGGGTATCTCACTAGTCCTATTAACTAGTCTCAAACAAGTGTTCCTGGTAAAATAATCATATATTTTTCAGAGAATATACAAAGTGAGTGAAACCTGTTGCATTGGGAATAGGACAGTCTATAGTATTTCTGGTACAAGTTTTAGAATTAGATATCAAATATTGTGTGTGGGGCATGTTGTAAAATTTATCTCTCCTGGAAAGGCCAAAAATCAACAAGGTGTGGGGAATTTACCTTAAATTTTTCTTGGCACATCCAACTTTGGTTAGACCCATGGCATTTTAGAGAGGACATATTATATTACTACAAGAAGAAATTTCAGACTCAAAAGGGATGAAATTGCATAAATATGTTAGAAGGAAGTTCGACTAGAAGGACATATTCCAAATTATTCTACCCACTTGAGGGGTTAGGTAGGTTAGGTCCCTAACATGATACCTATGATGCAGGTGACTTGTCCATCCTAGATGGACATTCCTCGATGTCTCCCAGTCCTAAATCCTATAGAAACACGAGAACATTAAAAGTTTGAGGATTCCATAAAATGTATAAATGACTATGGTGAATTTATCATATGTGACACATACATGTGTGTGGGGTGCACTCAATTAAGGTGCCGCCTCTATTGCCACATCAGTGGTGGGGCTATGAACTGATGCATCCATCGACGTAGAGGGTCTATTGCTAGTACGTAACAACTACAAAACAACATACAATAAAATATCAATATAAATACACATAATAAAAAATAAATATATAATGATGAAGAACATAAAGAGGGTCATGATACTAAACTCCTCCATGAATTTATGTTGTCCAATGGGCTCAATAGGCCCATAGCCTGTTTGCTCGTAGCTTGATCATTTTTGAGGTTCACATGGACGAATGTTAAGTCCATGTTCCCTCTCCTCATTGTAATCTATCATGCATGATGAACCTCTAACCCCTCTATCAATTTCATTAGCCGACACATCCTTCCCAGAAAGTGCAACTAAGATACTATGTTGCAGTAGGCTACAAGTCAATGATGAAATGGCTAGCTTTACCAATTGCAAGCTCTCTGCAACAGGAGGATGTTGGGTAGCGGGTCAGACCTTCACCTAAGGGGACGAGGACCTAACACGAGGTCACGCCTAGAATGCTCTTGGTTCTGTGCAGACCCTAGACCCACCCATTGGAAGTCTCCAATGTCAAAGTAGTTGACATGCTTACCCAAAATAAACTCAGCCCAAAATTTTCTCAAAAAATATAATGGCATGTCCTTGTTATTGCAGGGAGGTTTATCCAAAACCATATACCACCTATCCATCAAATTTTGGCTAATATGGATATGGATGCACCAATCAATGGAGATGAATTTATTGTTCAATGGTAGTTCTTGTCAAGTTCTAGGATCCCTAAAAATAGACAATATTTGTGGTTTTTAAATGCCGAGGTGTTTTACTTGGTTTCTGTCCAATCAAGTGTTATAGTACTCATACATTCTTTCCCTATAATAAAAAATATAGGTCAATTTCCCTTGGGAACATGAAATGGACTTCACAATGATGTCCAAAGAATTGGCCAAGGAGACTCTACTAGGATCTCTGGTGTCCCTTAATTGTTCCTCAAGGGTTCTTAATATAGTCAACCCCTCATCAAATTTAGTGTTTACATTGGGTCATTGTGATGGGTTGTTGTTGTGATCTTCTTGGTTTTCTTCTGAGCAGTTTTCATTGTCTCAAGGTTCCATTTTATTATACATGTTGCAATTTAAAATCCATGGCATCTAAATTAGGTTGGTTTTTTAATTAAGATACAAAATTACATTTTTCTTTAATTTAGATTCTTGGAAGAAAAAGAGTAAATTGGAAATGACTAAATTGGGTTAAAATAATATAAATAAAACATAAATGGACACGGTGGAAATATCCTTCCTCTCTATTTATTTTATTCCCTCAATGAGAGTAGAAACAAGAGTGCGGTTTGTGCACAATGACCACAAATCGTCCCTGTGACCTATTAAAAACATTTATCAATAAGAATGTGTGCACGTTCTTGCCACTAAACCTACATGGAAAGCCTTGTGGAGGTTCGACCACCTCCAAACCTAAAGGTTTAGGAACGCATGCACGTTCCTAGTAACGTATGTGCATTCCTAAGAACATGCATACGTTCTTGAGAGTGCACGTTCCTGCTACATGGCTTGCCACTTTTTCGGCCATGAACTTATTGCACTCACCCAATGACGTAATTTCACCTCTTGAATGTCTAAAGATGTGTGCTAATAGGGGGATGTTAGAACATCAAGCATTGATGGTTCATCAGACTTCTCCTAGATTTAGTAGGTCGACCGATTGACCTACATATGGAAACAGTCAATCTGGTGATCAACTAGAACACTACATGAGTCGGTCGAGTAGTTTATGTTCCCATCAGTCGGACAATCGACTAGTAGTCAAATATATTCGGGCGATGGGTCGATCAACCCAAAAATCGACTACGAGTTGGATAAATAGGAAGTTGGGTTGAACATCTTTGTCAAGCCAACTCTACAACACATATATGGCAAAGTCAACTCTAACAATAGATGGTTACGTGTGGACAATATCTTCTAGATTATGTGGAAGTTGGTTATATCTTGAGGCAATAAATAGCAGATCCCTTGGGTCATTATCATCATGAAGAAAAAGTTATATAACACATAGATCATGTAGATCAAGGCGTGCAATATGCATTGTGATGTTCTCATCATAGTGCGCTCTACTTAAGTGTTGTAACTGTGTATTTATACACCACCTCTATCTTTGAAATGTTTTGTTCCTCTTCGATTATCCGTAGTATTGTATTTTTTTGTTTTATGTTGTGTTCCACCCTATTCCCCAACAAGTAATGCAAAGATACCAACGTTTTATTTGGCTCACATGCATCAACATTCATTTTCACATGATTTTGAACCCATGGGAGGAATACCTCCTCAACATTGTGGGATAATGGCTCTAAATTGTGGCATTCCAGTGTGGAGGTTCTGGAGCATAGGCCTAAACTCTAGACTAGTGAGTATTGACTACCTAATTTGTATCATATGCATGGAACTATTTCTATTTCGGAACTTTGGTAAGTCGACTCGCTCTTAGCTTCTTCCATCAAACAAAAGTATAACGTTTCGGATTGTTGGTAGTTTCTATACAAGGGATTTTAATTGGGACCCATATCCTTTGTTTGATATCAAAATCCCTCTGCACTCTTCTACACTTCTAGGTACCCGTTTCTTTGAATCCGGCTTCAATATTGACTAGATAGAAGCTTGTTCGTATAAAAAAAAAAACCCTCTTTACTGATCTGAGTGGTATTCTTATTCAAGTTTCTCTACAAGAGGTGTTTCTTCCCTCTCAAACTCTTTTTAGTATCCTTTTCTTCGTCTGCAATTTTTTTCCTTGGGTGTTGTATGCTTGGATAGTTCAAAATATTTTCATAATTTATTATAGGCTCTAGTGACCTCAACAAAATTTTGCAGAGACATTAGTGAAAATTTCAAATTGTAATTGGTCTTGCACTATTTCAGTATTAAAATGGACTATAGGGGGTTGTAGAATATTTGGAGGGCACTGAGAAGCGATAAGGATTCCATTCAAGGCAATAGATGTTCAATTCTAATGGCCACAGGTAGAATTTAAGAGAAGGATCAAAAGGTAATCTCACAAATTTATACAATAATAGGCACCTTAGTTCAACTAAAATGCTAAACTATTGTGTCGAAAAATGAATGTAGAATGCTTTGTAACATGGTCATCAATCCATCTTAAGGAGAAGATAGCATCCAATTAGGTGCAATCCATCAATTCAAAATGTGGGGCACTCTCGGAAGATGAAACAATTCACCAACTTCCAAAGAATGTGGAAATCATCCAATTGAGTTCAAACTCATCTAAAGAAGCACTTGAAGAAACAACTAGTTAACATGCCTTTTATTAAGCTTGCATATTTTTTCTTAAGTAGTTAGATATCTAGGCCTTTTTTGTAGAAGCTACACCACTAAGGTACATTGGAAGTAGTTGTTTTCAGCATTATATAGATATACCTATAGGCTAATAGAAAGTTTCTCTATAGAATTAAGCTTAAAACCTTTTGAAATAGAGTTTTGATATAAATTTGCTGGAAGTTTTTCTATAACCTTTGCTTAATTTAAATATCTCCTAATTATGATTAAAAATAAATAATGAATCTTGTCCATGATTTGATGTAGGTGTAAATAAAATCTACAACCAACATCAAAATATCTATCGATGTATAATTTTAGAATCATTGTGAGAAATGGACCCATATGCCATCGAAGCATTCACTCCTCTTCGACAACATTAGTTGATGCTTCAAATGATGATAACGTAAACTCACAAGTGACACCTTTTGTGTAATAAAAATTCGACGAACATATCCATTTTTTTGTTTCATTTAATTCAACAATATTTCACTCCTTAGGAATCGTATTTTGGTTTTTTCTTTTGATTGCATGATACGTCAAAGAACAACATAAACAATGATCCTTGTACGCTCGTTGTTTCGACTAGACTACTGACCTCTGAGTCGACTGGTCCACCGACTGAAGACCCTTAAAATTTTAATTGACTTGCTACAGTGAGCCATGATTCACTTATTTCTTGTCTACGCAGATGGACTACCAAGACAATTGAAGTTGTTAGAGCTGATGTCGAGGATGTTTCCTCTAGACAAAAAACTTGAAGTCAAAAACAACATGGATGCATTTCCTTGATGACTCGTGTACTTGAAACGTCTGACCCTATTTCCCATTCCAATGTTGAAGGATGACCTGAATGGGAACAAGCCATGTAAACATAAATTGATTCTTTGTCGAATAATCACACTTGGGACCTAGTTCCATGAATGCAAGGAAAAAACATTGTGAATTATCGATGGGTCTACAAGACCAAATTTACCTATGAAGATGATGTTTAGCGACAAAAAGCATGCCTATTTGCAAAGGGTTTTTCTCAAGAAGAAGGAATCAACTACACTGAAACCTTTTCCCCTATTGCAAACATGAACTATGTTCGATTGATTCTTTTCCTTGATGCTTATTTTGGATGCCAAATCCATCAAATGGATTTGAAGAGTAATTTTCTTCATGGAGACCTATCTGAAGAAATTTTCATGGAATAACCACCTAGTTTTGTGATAGATTCTAACTTGGTTTGTTGACTCAAGAAGTTTCTTTGTGGTTTGAAGTAGGCTCCCCAAGATTGGTATGATAATATCGACAATTTCTTTCTTCAAATTGGTTTCAAATTTTGTCAATCTTATCATTGCTTGTATTTCCTCTATACCAATGGAGACACCTCGATTTTTATTGTATATGACTTACTCATTACTAGAAGTAATAATGATATCATCCTTAGATTGAATAAAAAACTTGTTGACTCCTTTGACATGATATATATTTGTACTCTGCATTATTTTTTGGGTCTTCAAGTATTACCACTATGTGATATCATTTTCATTTATCAATCTAAATATGTGATGTATTTGTTGACACGTTTTAAGATGGTTGATTTTAATTTGTGTGTGACTCCCTTTCAATCTGGAGTAAATCTCAACAAAACTTGTCAAATACACGTAGTTGATGCTCCACTTTATTGAAAGATGGTAGATAGTCTTATTTATATTACTTATAGTCGACCTGACATTTCCTTTGTTGTTAGTGTGGTTTCTCAGTTTATACAATACCCTAAATAAATCTAATGGAAAGCAGTCAAGCAAATTTTTCGCTATCTCAAGGGACCACTCATTTTGGTATCAAATGTCGTTGAAGTTCAAATTTGATGGTCAACTTCACCAACTCTAAATAGGTTGGCGATCATGATAATCGAAAATCCACTTCTGGCTATGTGTTTTTCTTTAGCACTGGACCGTTAGTGTGGTTGTCCAAGAAACATAAGATAGTCTCTTTGTCAACTACGAAAGCAGAATATCATGGCACCATTCAAACAGGTACTGAAGCAATATGGATCTGCAAACTTTTTGGAGAACTTGACCTTCCTATTCAGACCTCGAATACAATCTAATGTGATAACCAAAGTGATATACAAGTTGTTGAAAATAATCTTTCCCATAGTAAGATGAAGCATTTTGGGATCCATGCTCACTATTTGAGACAATTGGTTCATGTGAACGTTGTCTCTCTTGAATATTGGAGAATAGATGGTAAGGTTGTTGATATCTTCACCAAACCTTTAGCTGAAGCTAGATTCATCAATATTTGTACGATTCCTGGGCTTCAACAAGATACAATTATGGGGGGGTGTCATAATGACGTAATTTCACCTCCTGAATGTCTAGATAAGTGTGCTAATAGGGGGTGTTGGAACATCAAGAATTGATGAATCATCCCACTTCTACTAGATTTAGTCAGTCGACTAGTTGACCTACATCTAGATTTAGTCAGTTGGGTGATCAACCAAAACCCTACATCATTTGGTCGAGTAGTCGATGTGCCCATCTGTTGGACAATCTATCAGTAGTCGAATATAGTCGGGTGATGCATCGATCAACCCAACAATCAACTACGAGTTGGATGCATAGGAAATTGGGTTGAACATCCTTGTCAAGCCAAATCAATAATGTGGATTTGGTAGATTCAACTCTAACAACCAATGGTTACATGTGGACAAGATCTTTCGAATTCTCTGGAATTTGGTTATATCTTGAGGCGATAAATAACAGACCCCTTGGTTCATTATCATTATGACAAAAAAATTATACAACACATAATTCATGGAGATCAAGGTGTGCAATATGCACTGTGATGTTTTGATGATAGTGTGCTCTACTTAAGTGTTATAATAGTGTCTTTAGACACCACCTCCGTCTTCGAAATTTTTTGTTCCTCTTCGATTATCTGTAGTATTGTCTTTTTTGTTTTTGTGTTCCACCCTATTCCTCAAGAATTAATGCGAAGAGACCAATGTTCTATTTGGCTCACATGCATCAACATTCATTTTCACATGATTTTGAACCCATGGGAGGAATAACTCATCAACATTGTGGTATAATGGCTCTGAATTATGGCATTCTAGTGTGGAGGTTATAGAGCACATGCCTAAACTCTAGACTAGTGAGTATCGACTACCTGGTTTGGATCATATGCATGGGATTGTTGGTATTTCCTATACAGGGGAATTTATTTGTGATCCATATCCTTGCCTTGTTTGATCCCAAACTACCTCTGTGCTCTTCTACTCTTCTGGGTGCCTGTTTCCTTGAATCTAGCTTCGATCGTGAGTAAGTAGAATCTTGTTGATATTGAAAGTTTTGTCACTTTACTTGTCTGAGTGGTATTCTTATTCAGGTTGCTTTAAAAGAGGTGTTTCTTCATTCTCAAACTCTTTATGGTATCCTTTTCTTGGTCTGCAATTTTTTCCTTGGGTTTTGTATGGTTGGATAGTTCAAAATATTTTCATAATTTATTCTAGGCTCTAGTGACCTCAACAAAATTTTGCACAGACACTAGTGGAAATTTCAAATTGTAATTGGTCTTGCACTGTTTCAGTATTCAAATGGACTATAGGGAGTTGTAGGATATTTGGAGGGCACTGAGAAGCCATGAGGATTCCATTCAAGGCAAGAGATGTTCAATTCTAATGGCCACAGGTAGAATTCAGGAGAAGGATCAATAGGTAACCTCACAAATTTCTACAATAATAGGCACCTCAGTTCAACTAAAGCGTCAAATTATTGTGTCGAAAGAAGAATGTAAAATGCTTTGTAACATGGTCATCAATCCATCTTAAGGAGAGGGGCACTCTGGGAAGATGAAACAGTTCACCAACTTCCAAAGAATATGGAAATCATTCAATTGAGTTCAAACTCAGCTAAAGAAGCACTTGAAGAAACAACGACTTAACGTGCCTTTTGTTAAGCTTGCATATTTTTTCTTAAGTACTAGATATCTAGGTTTTTTTTTAAAATCTACACCACTGAGGTACACTGGAAGTAGTTGTTTTCAGCATTATATAGATATACCTATAGGCTAATAGAATTTAAATATCTCCCAATTATGATTAAAAATAAATAATGAATCATATCCATGATTTGATGTAGGGGCAAATAAAATCTACAACCAACATCAAAATATCTACCGATGTATAATTTTAGAAACATTGTGAGAAACTGACCCATATGCCATGAAGAATATGGTACAGTGGAATGGATATTGCGAAAGCTAGTTCCCCGTGAATGTTTTCCAAAGTTTGTTGATATGTTTTGCAAACAGTATCTGCAGAAAGTTTCAGGGACAGTGTACAATTCTGCAAACAAAATACATGCGGTAAAAAAAAATTTGAGCTTGTCTTCAGATATACTAGTAGAATATTGCGACATGCCTTTCGTGCCAAGTCACACCGAACCACGACGTTCTCCACAAATAACGCTAACGCGATGACTAGCTGATTTGCAGACCGTCTTGTTTCTTAATAAAGATAACGGCATATGTTCTAGAAACTCTTTCATAGGTTTGATTATGGAAAATTAATGGTTGTAACTTGGTATGACTGCATTGGATCGTTGACAAAGATTTTTCAAGCACATGAACGGGAATTGATTATATAGAGAGAGACAACTGCACACGTACATCGATTATCTAACTGTGACAGTTTTCCACAAATAACGCTAACGCGTAAGCGCGATGACTAGTTGCAGGGTGCCTTTTTTATTGGCCTTGGCTATAATATATAATCTATAAATTTTTGAATAGGTTTGATTATGGTTGCAAATTGTTGTTTAAATTGTATTTTTGAATATATAAATGGATTCAGCAATGTATAAATGGATGTATAAATGGATTCAGCATGCTGAAAAACCAAACTCTAAAATCACTTTAATTATACACTACGCTATTTTCAAGTGAATGAATGGAGATTGATTATAAGGAGAGAGACAACTGCAAATGCACCTTACAAACTTACCTTCAAATCGTCTTAATTGTTCATTCGTGCAACGACTTTACGTTTGAGTGTATGTATAATGTACATATTATATTCATGATTTATAAGTTATGCACGAATCCAACATATATACAAATCCCAACGTTGAGCAATCCTCGCTTTGCGCTGATTTTTCATTTCTAAATTTCATTAACCCATTGTTTTTTTATTCAAGTGAGTTGAGCCGGACTATACGCATAGGAGGAGTGACGCGGTGAACAGAGTGATAGCTGGAGGCCATTTTGCATGACCGCCTTGAGAACAGCATGTTGCTCATACAACACACATTCTTAAATAATAATAGAAGATAAGGACAGAAAATGACAGCAACGATATGTTGAATATAGTTATCATACAACACACATTGTTAAGTAATAATAAAAGACAAGAACAGAAAATGACAGTAAGGATAAGTTGAATATCGTCTGCGGGCGAACCAGGAATGCAAGTAGGCCACAATGTGGGTCGTGGCGATGACTGTATCTATAGTGGTTCGCCATAACTACCAGGATATTGATTGAGAAATCAAAAATAATTTTTAAATCAGTATTATAACAAGAGAATGTATAGGCATGATTGACAAATAAAAAAATAAATTTAAAATCAATATTGTATGCTTTGACATTTAAAGGACGGACTCTATATATCCTCTTCTTTATGCCATTACTTGCATCTAACCTAATTGTCATGTTTATTTTCTAAGACGAAGCTACCCAACATCTTCTTCAATTAAAAATTTTGCTGCACCACAGCATATAAATATAAAAAACAAACTATAAAGATTACAATTATTAAATACCAGTGGATAATGGTGCAATGCCACGCATCTGAAATATTAATTTTTTTATATAATATTTCAATTGTTTCTGCCCTTGTTTATTCATTTTTCCATTTTGAAGTTGAGGTCGTTGCATATTCATATGTATAGCTAAAATAAAGCAATATTCTGTCTTCTTGTTGGAGAAATAAGATTTCTTAGAGATTATTCGTCATTTAAGAGTTGATATAAAAGAATGTAATCTAAAATGAAGTGGAAAAATAAAATTTTATTTATTTATTTTAAAATAAGTTTTGAAAATGTTATTGAAAGTAATTTTTTTTAATGTCAAATTAATAAGATGGTTGAAAATCATTATAACAATTCAATTTATGAAGTTAAACATATTATATATATATAATATCTAGATTTATCTTAAACTAAAATTTATTAAGTATTTAGAGGGATCAAATTTCTAAAAGTACAATTTTTTTAATAATTTTATTTAAAAATTACATTTTAAGAAATTTGGAGGGATCAAAATTCTAAAAGTGCAATTTTTTTAATAATTTTATTTAAAAATTACACTTTAAAAAATTTGGAGGGATCAAATTTCTAAAAGTACAATTTTTTTCATAATTTCATTTAAAAATGACACTTTAAGAAATTTGATCCCCCTCTGTGTTTCATAAATACTGGTTTAATATGGATCCATTCTAGTTTAATATTTTATGTGTTGTCATGTATATATGTACATACTTATATATGTGTATAATATGTAATGGTGGATGTAATTTATTTTTAAATTGAGTCAGTTTTGTTTTTATTATTGTTATTTTTGAAAACCCAACCAATTTAATTTTTTTTGAAAGTTTAATGTAAAGTTATCTAATCTAACATAACTCTAATTTGAAAAAACTCTTTCATAGTATCCATGCTTGGAAGGAGAACATATAGAAGAATGGAATAACTATGTCAAAGGCTTAGTGGATTAGGGATTTGAGTTGAACAATGAAAAAAAATCACTAATGTGGTCCTGGGATACTAAAGGTGGCCAAGTAACAACCAAGCTTTTGAAGCACAATTGGAGGAGACACTAGTAGTTGAATCAATTTTCTGGTATAGTGATCTTTGGAACTTACAGTTACCTTTAAAAATCAAACTCTTTATGTGGTTATTACTTGAACATAAAATACTTACAATGGAGAACTTATATAAAATAGGTTTTTTAGGGCCAATATGAGGAGAATTTGAAAATTGGTTGAAGAAGAGGGAGAATTGTAAAGTATTACGTAGTTACATATGTTGGGAAGTGTGGAAACACATAATTTTTGAACATCGTCCAATAAATAGAGTCAAAGTGTGTAATGGCATATTATAGGATTTGGGTGAAGTTAAAGTAACTAACTTCTCAAAGGTTAGTAGGATAGATCGACCACCTTTACTAGATTGGGACGTGGCTGTGGAATTCTTTTATGGTGCCTCACAAGAGAGGGGTACAAAGCGTGGGGTGGGAGAAGTGATAAAATTGTCACTTTCAGGCTTAAAATGAATTGTAGCAGTGGTACCGACAAACTTTTAGCTCTGTGGTGTTTAGCCAAACATATTTACATAGCTTTCAATCAAGAGCATTCCTACTCTATGAGGATGGTATCTACTATGCAAGGGTGCTACTCTATGAGGATGGTATCTACTATGCAGGGGTGCTAGAGGAGAAATTTTGAAAGAATGGAAATCAATTAATAGAGTAAAAAGGAAAAGGAAAAGATTCTGATCTTTTTGTTAATGGATATATACTACAGAGCATATTTCTAAAAGCTACAGTGGTTGATGTAATATGTAAGATGAACAAAGTTATAGTCTCTTTTGTGCTGAAAGACCTAGCAAATTGGATATATTTTGACAATCTTTTGTAACATAAATTGTTATATTTTATTAATATAAGTTTTTTTTATGTGAAAAAAAAACTCTTCCATAGTAGATTGTAGAACACTTAGCTACTTTTAATGCAATGAAAATTTAGATAGCTTATATAACTTATTAAATTAGAAAAAAAAACTTAAATTGTTATAACACTTATGTTTTATGTTTTTTAATATATATATGTATGGTATAAGATAAAACACATGATTATTATTTATATAATTCTTAATTTTATAGATTTAACGGTGTAGAATAATAAATAATACAAATATATTATATTTTATATAATTTTTAATTTATAGATTTAAGTGTAGAATATTTAAGCCAAAAAGCGTACACCTATTGACAATGGGCAGATTTAATAGAGGTTTAGTGCTTAATAAGTTTTTTATGGACTGGATTAAATATGGCTGAAATATTCTTAGTAGTCACACAAAATAAATGGCTATGATTTCAATCATTAACTTCCTAGCTATTATAAAGACATCTCTTTATGTGTTTACTTTTTTACATTTACCTAATCTTATTTAAAAATTACTTTGATAACTAATTGATTGCCACGTAAGTGATTAACAGAAATTAAAATATTAACACCAGATAAATGAAGCTCAGTGAAGCTCAACCGTTTATTTGTTAATCAATAATAAAATTTATTTGTGCTGCTTACAAAGAATAATTAGCATGAATTATTTGTGCTACTTACCAAGAATAATTCATCTGGTGTTGAGGTCGTTTTTCCATTTATATCCGTCCCAGCCTGTTGGACATGAACGACAAGTTTGAAGCTAGAACCCTAGAAAAGGCAGTGCCTCTCGAAGATATTACCACGCCAGGCTTGCCTCCTCATGTCTACATGTATTAGCCCTGTTTATTGATTTTCCCTCCCACCCGTTTGTTTTTGTTTAATGTTCCAATGCTTTCATCGTTTCCATTTTTTTTGTTTTTTTTTCTGGTCTCTTTTTCCTCTCTGATCTACCCACTCTCTTTAGCAAGTCAGTTCTTTATCGGACTTTTTCATGATTAAAAAACTGTTTAGCAGGTAATACAACATGTTGTTAGGGTTTTTACTAAAATTAAAATTTGTTTGTAATTTTAATATAATATAATAATTAAATTAAATTTTTTTGTAAATAAAATAAGTTAAAAAAGAATTAGGGTTTGTTTTCAAATGAAATATGTTTTTCCGCGTTTTTTCAGCCACAATTATGTGTAGCTGTGCTAGTAAATAATACAAATATATCATATTTTATTACTGAAAATGGAACTTAAACAAAATGTAATTAAAACCCAAAAAAAACATAAAAATTTAAAAGATAATGCGTGTTTTAGAAAGAAAACCTTTATATATTTCTTTTTATTTTATTTTTTAAAATTTATATTAAAAAATGGATGCAATCACTAAACACTACCTATTTGTCTTTTTTTTTGTAAATAAGAAGTATATGTATATTAAGAGCCTTCTAAAGCTGAAGTAGAGTAGCCAAATACAGAGATATCCACGCTGCAGTTACTCGACTGCCCCAACAAAGGGGAAACTAGTCCAGCCAGCTCATGAGTCAAACAAGTCATAAGTTAAGCTAGTAAAAGACATTATTCAAACTGCTTATCATCTAAGACTAAGAGACTGACAAGACTTGAAAAACGCTAAAGACCTAGACACCTGGAAGATAGCCTAACCACGTGGCGTGGAGGTCCTCTGTCCAAGGCTCTTCCTCAACATACGTCGTCTGGTCTTCCCATTGTTGTCCCCCTTCCTCGTCGCACGCAATTCCATCAGATTTTCTCTCTCGCTCATCCTTCTCCTGTCCCATTTCTGCTGGGCGCGGCTCCTTGTCCAGACCTTCACCTGTAGCGGCAACGGGTTCTTCCATTGGAGCAGTTTCGATCGGGTCCGAGGAAAGAGCCTCATGCATTGAGGAGAGAATTTGAAGAAAGCTCGCCACCTTCTCATATGTAGCCTGTAGGCGAAAATGAAGATCCGCCACCCCCTGCCTGAGTTCAAAGACCAGGTCGTACAATCCAGTCAGGCGGTCTCTGAACTGCGCCCTATCGAAGGAGTCAGTGAAATGGTGTCCAACCCTCTTAGGCGCACCATGAGGAGAAGGGTCGCAGAACAGGTTTCCTAGACGGTCAAGGATTGGCGTGGGGGCAGAGGGATTCACCGGGGGGTCTTGAAAGTGTCGCAAGAGTGAATTTGGAAATCGGGGGATTATGTCCAGAGAATTGAACTGCGCAGACTGCGGAACTTGCGAGGAAGCAAAGTTGAACTCAGACTGAAGGCAGGGGGAAGAACATATGGAGGGCGAGTAAGGAGGTGTGACCGAGGGCCGACGAGGCTTCCAGGGAGAGCCCCTCCTCGATCTTCCCCTTGGTCGAGTCATAAGGTGCGCAGTACGACTCGAAGAAGAGACTAAGAGCACCCGGTTAAGGAGAGTGGTAGGGGGGTCATCGAACCAGAGGAATCGAGCAGAGTCAAGCCTGTGCTGCGAAGGGATGAGCCCTGTGGATAGCAAGCGGGGGTAAATGACAAGCATTGTGAACCAAACCATTAGAAATCGCTAAGAAGGGGAGAGGACTGCGTAAATTATCCCTCGTATCGCAATTAAGGCCATTTAAGTCCATCACGTGACTCCATGCCTCGGTGGCTGGTGCCTGCCCCCATCGCATGCCACGGTGACCACACTAACACCCCATCCGGGGAGAAACACTACGTATTTGTTAATAACAACTCCACCTAGTGAAAGATTCCAAACAGTGAGAGAGAGCACGGTTAAAATGAAGCCATGTTTTACCCGATATAACCAAATACCTTAATTTAAACGCGGATTTCACAATACTCGATAGGATTCATGTTTTACCGCATAACATACCCACTGGCCCTCCGGAATGATTGCATTATTATTGCCACTGCTTATTCTCATAATTGTTGTAACCGCTACTGCAGAGGAATATCACTACTCATCTCCTCCTCTGCCTTACTATTACAAATCTCCACATCCCCCTTCTCCATCCCCTCCCCCACCATATTACAATAAATCACCACCACCACCCCCTCACCCTAAATACTATTACAAGTCTCCGCCACCTCCATCACCTTATTATTACAAGTCTTCGCCGCCCCCATCTCCTCCTCCGCCATACTACTATAAGTCGATACCTCCTCCAACTCCATCCTCCCCTCCGCCCTATTACTACAAG
>ML794854.1:145023-175857 GCA_009831015.1 Picea engelmannii | reverse complement strand
CTTGATTCAATTCAGAGAACGTACAATATTGACCGCATAATATGGATCTCATACTATAATTTTGAAAGCAACTCTCAATAACAACATTACATTGATGCTGACGGTAGCATTTACAAGGTCGACATGTAACACAGATAGGAGATCACAACGATGTATACCAACTATACATGTGTATTTATAAACTTTAAAAATCACCCATGAAGAGAAAATGTTTATGGATTTACTATTGAATATCCCAAGAAAATGGGATGACACATGTTAGCGTCTACATGGGAAACCTTAACAAAACAGTGTATAACATTGACCCTTAGTTTCATGCTAACTCTATCATAAAGTTACTTAACATTATGTAGTTTCATGCTAATTGAATCATCAAATGCTTGTCTAAAATGCGTATGCACCATTCCTTTCTAGGTTAGGATGCTTCTCATATATTCCCATGCTTTTAAGCAATTTATTATGGGTGTTTGTCAAATTATTCGATGTGACCTTTGACAACAATTCTTACTTATGAGGAAATTGATTTATAAAAGGACAATGCTTATGCGTAGAAGGCTTATTATAGGCCACATGTAAGGATTTGACTTGAGGTGCCATTCGCAGTGGCATGATGAATGGTGTGTAGGGAAAACTTGAGTAAGGTTGCATAGTGAGTCCACACAATTTTGCAGTCTTTGTGATTAATTCACAATGATTCATGAGATGGTTAGGATAGTGTACTAGTGTGTAGGTTAGGAGGACCAAGTATGTATTTCCTAGTAGAGACAGGTGATCAACAAGGTGCTTCCTAGCAAGCTTCAATGGAGGATGATGTAGTTTGACAATGTAATGTACTGTGTTTGTTAGTCATGGAAAGACAAAAATGTTAATAATTGCATTGAAGGTTTGTGAATGTTTGGTGAACTCGAGATATGTTCTCCATGTACTATCATGTGTTGGCCTAAGATGACTGACTACATGGCCTCATGTTGGGTAGTCAGTTCTTTAAGTATGCTTGGCCTGAAGGAGGTGATAGTAGGTTTCCTATGGTTGGGTAACAATGATGGAACATAACCTATGATGAAATGAACACTTTGAGATTCCACAAAACTGAAGGTTTCTAGCTTGGGTCCAGTCAAGACATGTCGATTAGACACATTTTAGGTGATACAATTGATTGATTTTCATGCCCAACTAGCAAGGTCACACAAGTGTCATGCGATAACTAGGATTCTTGAGTTGTATGAGATGCTCAAGTGAAATGAAAAGTCCATCCCCGAGAAAAATGGTATTAGAGCAAACTCTCCACCACTTTAAGAAGGAAAGATTATATCAAATAAACATCAAGAACTATTTAACATGTCTTGATAGGTTCAAGAGGTAAAATAGAAGGTCTTGGGACAAGTTTGGCATGTGACTAAAGAGTGACTTGAATACAATTGGATTAGACTCAGTTGGTGCAACAAGTAGCCAAGATAGTTCATCCACATAAAAGGTGAACCAATTCTTGAAGGCTTGGGAAATTCTTTGGCCATGTCAATGTGTAACATGGATGGTATAGAATAAGTGTCTTTGAAGTCGACGATAGAAGCCATGATGAAAAGGTTTGGACAGTCATTTGAAGATTACATCAAGGTGTCCCAATAGTCCAAAGCATGAGCTAAAACCTTGGCTAAGAGATTGCAAGCTATGACAAAGTTGCAGACTAAGTTGGCATCATTCAAGAGAAAGGATGCCTAATGTGATGGAAACATTGCAGTAAGGAAGAAATTAGATTTGACTAAGTCCAAAGGTAAGGTTGTGTTGGCAGCCACACATGATTTTCGATACTTACCACGATCAAAAGAGATTATACCTTTCTGTAGCTACCATCACCTTCTATTTGTAAATATTTCAAGGTAATGATTGGGTTAAGTTTACCTTATTGAGTTTTTCGTTTGCATTTTCGTTTGTTTTATTTTTAATTCATGACTGCAAGCATGAATTTAAGCATACAAACTTAGATTGTTTTCATAATCTTTTACCGTAGAAATATCGTTTTAAAAGACACCCATATATGATTAAAATTCAAATCTTATGAAATGGTTGGTTAATTCACTATTGAAATATTTGTGTATTAGGGTTATTAAGAATTCATTGGTTTTATAGTTCATTGGCGAAATGTTTGAATGCGCAGGAACTTTGGTTAACTATTGATATTATTCTCATGAGTTCAGTTGTCATATCAACATTCATGAAAATGAGTACATACATGTTGTACTTGCATTTTTGCCTTACCTTGCTGGCCTGAAACATTAATGAGACTATTCATTAATGTGCATAGGGTTTTGTACTCTGTGAGTTTTGGCACATATAGTGATAAATGGCTTGGAATCTTACGAACCTTTTGGTTTTCATTTTCCCTAATTCTCCTGTCTGAGTTATGATAGCCCCAGACTCTGCGATTTTTGTGCTATTACATCCCATTTAGACCTGTCTCTACTGCTCATCCGTTGGGAACCTAAACCTAGCCCTGGTGATTTCTATTGTATCCTTATCACAGTGGTCATGGAACCCATCATTCGTATCAAACCGAACGGATACCAAGCTTTTCTATCCCATGATGCTATTGACGACCTAAAGGCTCATGGGTGGGATGTATTCCTCAAGAAGTTTGACGGCTATAATCTCCAGGTTGCAAAAGAATTTGCATAGACTTTTGACGGCATCAAATTCAAGATTGGGGATATACAGTTGGAATTAACAGAGGATTTTGTGAGCAAGGAGAAAGGACTCCCATCTAAAGGTGAGAGGTGGTTCAAGAATGCCAAGATAGAAGATGTTCCATGGAGTTTATTCATGGCTTCTCGTAAAACCACTTGTTGTATAAAAGGTATTCCTATCGCTCTGTTAAAACCTAGATGGCTTAGTCTCCTTTTAATTCTGAAGCAGTTTGTTACGTGTGAAGGACGATATGGGCTAGTTTTTCTGTGCCACATCCGTTTTCTTATGAATTTCATAGGGTTTGAGTTGGATATGCCTTTTTACCTATTGATGAGTCTTTACAAAATGTCCAAGCATTATAAGTGACACAGTATCAATTCAAGTTTGTTTCACCATGGGCTAGTTAAACTCTTGTTGGTTTATCACCTATATAATATAGGTGACAATTGGGAAACCTTTCTGATAAGAAATGGCTTCACCTAGGCCAATGCTACATCCAACCCTATTTTAATTGCAAACCCTAACTCAGACATACTAGTACTTGAAAGCCAGTTCGCTAATTCAATTGATGGTCCAGAATTTATTAGACCAGTTTATGTTGTTAATGAAACCCTTGTGGATAAAGATTTATCATGTAGGTTTTCACCTGGAAGATATCTCGAACAAGTGATTGCCGAATTAAAAGAAAAGGATCCTCCTGTGACTATGAATGATTCTAGTTTAAACATTTATGATAATCCTGTTATCAAGAATGTCTGTAAAGGAAAGAAACCATAGAGCACAGATTTAAGTTTCAAGAATAAGAATGTTGGATGTTTGATTTCTAGAAAACTAAGAAATCGAAAGGTTAATCATCTGAGCTCGATTGATCCGATCGAGATCGATGATCAGTGCTCATATCGTGAGATACAGTATTTCTTGGTTCGTGAAGACCCAACAAATCAGTGTTCCAGGAAAGAGGTTATTACCCATGTTAAACAGTATGATTTCATGACCAATTTGCCCCTATGTATTAAGGGTACAAAAGGATTTTCCGGTATCAGGCATGATCTGGAACAAACCACAGGTAAAAATGAAGAACCCCTTGTCGATTGTTCTCCACGTCAATCTTCCATTTCTCGGGTACATTGTGATAGCTGCCTCGACTGGATAGAGCACTACTATACAAATGTTCCTCTCTTACAGGCATGAATTAAAAGCTTGGCTACTCAAAACGCTCTATTGAAACAAGAGAACCTTGACCTAAAGACACAAACAGAGAGGAAGAATAAATGATTCAAGAGGGATGGAAATATAATCATTAAGAACACAACCAGTTTGAAAGCAATTATAAATTATGTATTGTTAGATCCCTCTTTGGCTAATTTTTAATGGTAAAATGATTTTTTTTTATTTCATTCAATTCTGTTATTAAAGTCGAAATAGGTAGATTTAAATTTTGATTTCATTTAATAAAAATAAGACTAGCTACAAACTCTATAATTCTGTAGCCAGTCTCTTTTGAATAATAATTAGTAATTAGTGATTGTTTTTATAATACATCAAAACGATTTTTTTATTCACAGGAAATGGAAGAATATGTTGTTGATTGCATGGAACCAACACTTTGAATTAAACGCTCAAATGTTCATTAGTTTCTCCTTTTTTATGTTTTATAAAACTTTGGTTTGTTTTTTAACAAACCAACTTATGTATGAGTGGTTTCCAGTCCACTATTTTTGTAATATTATTTGATTTTGGGGGATTCAACTCTATCTTGTATGATATGTGCATTTGGATCCTGAACTAGTTTAATATTGTTCACTCTTGCTAGTAAATACATCTTTGATTTGGACGCATTATGGAAATGTAACTTTCAACACTATATGGACAAGCTTTTCACTTTTTGGCTTTAGACCAGCGTGGAGCTTTTCATTATGGAATGTTAATATGTTATACAACTTTAGTCTTATAAACGTATGATATTTCATTTTATTCAGCACTTTAAATTATGTCTGTAATTTGTTGTTCATGTATTACATCTGTGATCATTATTTCATTTAAATATCATTGATTTATGCTTGATGTTAAGTGATGTATTACATGAATACTTTATATTAAATTTATCTTACTGTAAGTCTTCGTCATTACAAGATCACATGAGCTATATGTTTATTACTATGTTATTATATCTTTGCTCTGAAAAATATCTTTGAGTTTACTCTGGGAATGTTAGCACAAGCCTGTTACAGGTTTTTCTCATAGGAAAGATAGCAAGGAGTTTGAATTGTGCAGAGACATAATCTCAGTAGTTGATTAATCTCAGGTTAGTTTTACTCGTATTCTATTTATGTTATTAGCTTATTTATAAATGAAATAGGAACAATTTAAATTGGCTTTGACTGTTGTTTTGTTCTTGTTTCAAATTATATATTATTAATATGTGTGAGTTCTTAGATTTTAAATTATTAAACAGAAAATATAAAATGTATGTTCTTTCTTTATCTACTACATAAACAATTTCAAAAAGCATTCATTTCGCAAGACATCCACCAAAAAATTGCAAACTGTAAATACCCTGTTCATAATCACATGCTCATGTTTATGTTTTAACACTTGTAAATAATTAAATTCATATACATAGTATTGCAATTTCTTTTAGATTAGTTTTCTTTCTTTTTATCATTTTAGGATTTTAGTCGGCCAACAGAGACGTTAAACCCGTCAGGTCATCTCACTCCAAATGGCTTGGGTTATTTAGACAACCCCAGTCTGGATTTGACCTTCCATTTGACGGTGTGTCACTTACGCCCGTCAACAAATGGCGCTAGAAGGAGGGCCTGAATTAAATTGATGGCACGTGGAGGTTGCAAGACTCCTCCCCCACTCACCCGCTCTCCTATCATAATGCATAGTCGCTCAGACAATAATGTTACACTTGAAACAACAACTACCTCAAACGATAACCCTGATATTCTCGTTGAACAAGTGACACCAGTTCATTAAGGGGTCAACGTCCAAGAAATTATTCATCAGTCACTCATAAGAACGCATAGTGCCTTAGCCCGTATCAAATAACCTGGTAGGCCACTTAATCAACCCCTTGATTTCTCGGATATCCGAGAACAGCTTCAAGGAATTGGTCTGCTCCAAAACCCTTTAGGTAGAGATACCACCAATCCTACTGTAACAGTCATTCCTAGAGCTGAGGACCTAGTATTCCACCATCTCCACCTGATTCTTCTCCATCCTCTTCAAGAGGAGACTCTTTAGACGAAGGCATCTCTTCATCAGAACCATATCAACCTTCAACACCATCAACTCCCATGGCGAACCAAAATAATCCTACTATACCTTGGCTCGATCAAGATGTTTCAGATGTACCTAGGCCCCAACACCCATTACTGAAACATCTGGAGAAATGGCTGCCCAAATTTGACCCAGATTCAAAGTAATCCATTGATGATCACATCAAAAAATTTATGTTGGCTATTAGACTCCGAAGTGTTGAACACGAGGATGTAGTATGCAATTTATTTCCTTATACGTTTGAGGGAAATGCCTCCACATGGTATTTTTCTTAGCAGCCCCAAAACATTGTCTCTTGGGATAAGTTTGAAACTTGTTTCTTGGAAAAATTCAGAGATGATAAATCTCCGGAAGTCCTGGTTATGAAACTCTCCATCTTAAAAATGAAACCTAAGGAAAAAGTGAAAGACTTTAACCAAAGATTTTTAGCATTAAAGAACAAAATCCCTACAGATTTGATGCTTGCAGAAATTCTAATTGTTCCATATTATGCTAAAACATTGCACAATAACATTGCCATATGGGTCAAAAGGTCTAAAACAAACATGTTGTTAGAGGCCTTTGAGGAGGCGAGCCAAATTGAAAAGGATGTATTAAGCTTAAAAGACAATATTAGTAGTGAAGCTAAAACAACCTCATCTTCTAAGAAGAAAATAGAAATTATCACTACGTCACCTCAACTTAAGAATCAACAAGAAAATTTAGACTTAAAAAGCTTGCATAAAACTTTCCAAAAATTGTCCAATCAGGTCGTTGACTTGAAGAGATCATCCGAGGAGGCATCCATAAGGAAAGTAAGTTTTATACCTCCTTTCAGAAAACCTTTTCCTCCTAACTGGCCAAACCCAACCACAAAAGGTCTAAATTTCAAAAGTTTATAGTATGCTTTGCAAACCATCTTAGAAGCACATGATAATTTTGCTTTTGTTCCTTCGAAAAATATTGATGATACCGTTGAAGAGGAGGTACCAGAAGAAGAGGATTCAGCTCCTCCTATTTTTGGTCACTTGTCGGATAGTATTTTCCAAGCAAACTTCGAAACTTTTCAACCCTACAACACAAGAAGCAAAACCCAAAACAAACCCCCTGCTGAAGCAAGTAAAAATGTGTTTTGAAAACAATCAAAACAAGCTGAAATTAAACAAATCTTAGCAAACCTTGTTTTAGAATATGATTTAATTGAAGATCTAAAAAAATTGAGGGCTAATATTTCGGTTTTTGAGCTGCTGAAATGTCCCCTTATTTTGCAGAAAATGCTTCAAAGTATCGATGAAAACAGTAAAAAGAGCGATCCTAGCAGCAAAAAATTAGTAGAAGTTGATTTAAATATAGCCAAAAAGGTCCCAACTAAAATGACATCTGAATCTTCAGATAAAAGGGGCCTAGCAAAAAAAACTGTAGCAAATGTAGATAAAACTGTTTTAGGTACATCGGCTAAAAATCAACAGAATTATGTTCTTAATACTTGAAAAAATGTCTCGCCTTTTTTTTTAACCTTTGAAATTTTTAATAGGAATGTACATAATTGCATGGTTGATTCTGGTGCATCATGAAACATGATTCCTCTATCTGTTTGCCAAAAAATTAATGCAGAAGTTAAACCTTCTGATCTCAAAATCATTCATCTAGATCGAACAAACATTAAAGTAATTGGTGAACTTAAGAGTGTGTTGATTATATTATCATCCAATCCGAAATTTCATCAAATAATTGATATTATCGTTGTTGGTATCCCTGAATTTTATGGCTTTTTCTTAAGCAGGGATTGGTTAGAGAAGTTGCATGGTTACTTTTCCACAGATTGGTCCCACTTGTGGCTACTTGAAAATGGACAGCCCAAAAAAATCAGGATAAACAAAGAACGTTATCTTAAGAATACTATAACGGATCTGAGTGACACAAATGAACCTTTCATTATATCTTCTAATTCATTTGAAACACAGGGAATGAATACCTTCTTTGGTAATTTCATGACCAAAATCTCTCCCATCACTAATCCTATGAAGAAATCTGAAGTTGTAACCTATACTCAGGCATCCACTCTACCAAGTATGTCGAGTACTTCCGACGATGCTTAGATATGGTCCTTATACTTTGAAGGATCCAAATCCAAAGAAGGAGCAGGTGTTGTTTGTGTACTCATCGATCCTATAGGTAATAAGACTTTTATTGCTTGTCGGTTAGAGTTCAAATGTACCAATAATATGGTCGAATACGAAGTACTTCTACAAGGACTCAGGAAAGATTTGGATATGGATATACAAAATTTGATAGTATTTGGTGATTTGGAAATCGTGGTTAAGAAGGTAAGAAACTCCATACATTCATTATCACCACATCTGAAAAGATACCAGATAAAGGTATGGATTTTAATGCACAAATTTTTAGCATTCAACATAAATTTCATTCCTAAGTTGAGTAATTCAGAAGCTGATTTATTGGCCAATGTTGCTTCTAAACTATTGCACGTTGAAGGTCTTTCTCCTAATGCATTTTCCCCTAATGCGTTTTCAATTGAATTGCTGTTCAGACCGTTGATCCCGAATAACATTACAGATTGGAGAGTATTAAACGAAAACCAACAAATTATCAACTTCCTGCATATGGAAGATACCTTCCAAGGTGCAGTCATTAATGAAGGTACTCATGATGAGAACCTCCGAAATTTCATGGGAATATCTGATCCTCGATCTCCTGAATCGACATCCGAGCTGGTAAAATCTATCCCCAGATCTGTCATATGACTAGAGAAATTTTATGACTTGAATGATAAATTTAGAGGGACAGTAAATTGCAAAACTAACAGTTCTTCTTTGATTTATGAGACAGTTAATTTAGGAACAAAGGATAATCCTCAAAATATTAATATGGGAAAGGGATGTTCCGAGAAAGAAAGATCTACTTTTATAAATTTATTTAAAGAATTTAAAGACATTTTTCCTTGGACATATGATGACTTGAAAAAATTCGATCCTAAGATCATGCAACATGTTATCCCCATGAAACCCCAGACTCATCATTTTCAAAAAAAATTGAGGAAGATGCATCCTAAATTAGAACCCACTGTTAAAAAATACCTAAACAAATTACTAACTGCAAAGATAATTTTCCTGGTTAGGCACACGCAATGGGTGTCAAAATTAGTCCCTGTAAGGAAGAAAAGTGGTGAAATTCGACTCTATGTTGATTTTCGGAACCTAAATCAAGCATCTGATAAAGACAACTACCATGTTCCTCCAATGGAACAAATTCTACAACAGGTGTTTGGCTTCGAAAGGATATCTCTGCTAGATGGTTTTTTGGGATACAAGCAGGTCCTCATGTCTCCCTCATATCATCTTAAAACCACCTTTCTCACCCCGTGGGGAACTTATGCCTACAGGAAAATGCCTTTTGGACTGATAAACGCCGGTGCCACTTTTCAAATAGAAATGGATATTTCTTTCTGTATCCTTATTAACCAGTCATTAGTGGTCTACCTTGATGATGTCACTGTCTTCTCTAAATACAAGAAAGATCACTCGTCTCACCTCAAGGTTGTCCTGGAACGATGTCACAAGTTCAACATATCTCTCAACCCTAAGAAATCAGTCTTTGAAGTGGAGAAAGGTAAATTGCTTGGGTTTATAGTGTCAAAGGATGGAATTATTATTGACCCTAAAAGAACCCAAGCTATTGCTAAAATACCCCCTCCTTCTTCCAAAAATGCCATGTAGTCTTTTTTGGGAAAGATTAATTTCATCAGAAGGTTTGTCCCAAGTTTCTTGGAAATGGTAAGACGATTACAAAATTTAATTAAAAAATATGTTTTTTAGAATTTGGGACCACAAGAAAGTTAGGCTTTCGACTCAATTATAAAATCAATAATAGAGGCCCCTTCCTTGATTAGCCCCAATTTTTCTGAGGATTTCACTCTTTATACCTTTCCTTTTGAACGATCTTATGTTGTTGTGTTAACATAGAAAAACGCTCAAATCAATGAGATACCCATTGCCTTCATGAGCTCATATTTTAAAGGAGAAGAGATTGACTACCCAACAGTAGATCAACATGCATATGTTGTTTTTAAAGAAGTAAAACTCTTCCAGTCATACCTGTTGAAATCCATAACGAAGGTTATCGTTCCTTACCCAGCTGTAAAAAACTTGTTTGTACAAAAAGAACTGGGTGAGAAAAGGGAAAATTGGATGACGTCATTACAAAAATATGACCTTGAAATAACCCCTGCACAGATTTTTAGAGGTCAAGGCCTGTGTAAGCTAGCGGCTGATTCGGTTGAAGAATAAGAAAGTCAAATAAACACCTCAATTGTGAATCAGCCTGACGAAAAACAGACCAATTGTGCACAAGTTACTACCAATTCTTGGTATGAGAATATTAAATTTTATTTGACACATGGATCTTCTCCCCATAATCTTTATCCTAAAAACAAAAGAGCACTTAGGCCTAAATCTGCATCTTTTTAATTAATAAATGATGTATTATTTCGAAAGAACTTTGATGGTGTTCTTATGCGTTGTTTAGAAAAGGAACAGTCAGAAAAAGTGCTATCTAAACTTCGTGCAGGTGAAGATAGTGGTCATTTTGGTGGAGATACCACCGCTCACAAAGTGTTAAGATTTGGATACTATTGGACTACCTTGTTTAGATATTCCCATGCGATGTGTCATAAATGATAATCTGCCAAAAGGCTGGAGGACGGGTAAAAAAGATAACATTCCCTTTGCATCATGTTATGGTAGATTCCCCTTTTCAGTAATGGGGTCTTGACATCATAGGACCAATTAATCCCTCTTCTTCGCAGCAATACATGTATATCCTTACAACAACGGATTATTTTAATATATGGTATGAAGTTGTACCTTTAAAAGTGGTGAACACAAATCATGTAGTATCCTTCCTAAACTTTCATATCATCACTCGTTTTGGCATTCCCAAATATCTGATTTTTTATAACGCCTTACTTTTTATCCCTTGATATGAACATTTTTTCTCTGGAAAAAAGGATTAAACTAAAGTATTTTACAAGCTAATACCTCAAGGAAATGGCTTAGCAGAATCAACAAAAAAAAAATTGATCAAGATTATTAAAAGGACAGTTTCAGAAAATCACAAAAACTGGCACAATGCACTGTATAATGCACTCTGGGCTGATAGGATAACACCAAAATATTTTGTTTGTAATTTCCCTTTCTTCCTCGTTTACGGAAAATAATCCATTCTTCCCCACATGTTTTACTCCCCTCTCTGCAATTGTCACATAAAGTTTAAGAAGAGGAGTTCCCTCCCCTCAAAAATCAAATTAATGCCTTGTTAAAACTGGAGGAGGTAAGAAACCAAGCAAAGAAGAAACTCGATCAACATCAACAAATTGTAAAAAGTTTATGTGATTCAAATTCTTCTTCATATATGAATTTCGATGTAGGATATCTGGTTCTCAAGTGGGATAAATATCACGAGGGGAAGGGGGAACATACCAAGTTCCAAAACCTGTGGCTGGGACCATTTGTAATTTCTAAAAAATTGGGCCCCAACTCTTTCTATCTGCATAATTTGGAGGAACAACCAGACACTTTCCCAATGAATGTCCAGGCTCTCAAGAGGTATTTCACCTCATGTTTTTTGTTTCACTCTTTTGTAAATATTATTTTTAAATTTTCTTTTCTATTTTTTTATTTTGGTTATTTTCATTTTTCTTGGTTTCGATTTGTTTTCTGAATAATTATGTCTAAGTCACCATCTCATTTGTGGAAGGGAATCAGAATTTTCATTCATTAGCGACAGTTGATAACTTCCCAAGCACCTGAGAAGTAAGTGCTAAAACTCAGATCAACATAAATTAGTTTCTTTTCAAATCAGTGTTTTCAGTTTCTCATTGAAATTAAAAGTAGACGTGATTGTCATTAATAAACTTCTAACGTTGTCCCTGTTTTGAGAAAAAACAACTCAACTATACCTTCCCATCCTCGAGATGATTTCCTAACCAAAATCTAAGTGTCCAAGTCATGATGAGGGTCATCAAAACAGAAGAGTAATTGGTGAAAGATCAAATTTTTTCATTCCAAACTACGATATTTTCAGTATCACCCCGCCCTCTTGTATATCATTAAGTTCTGCAAACTATAAACAAATTCTAGAGGTTTGAAAACACAGTAATGTGTGGGAAGTGTATGTAAACCCACCGGGACACTGAACAGGTCTGCTGGCAGTGGGTAAATGCATGCATGATACCAAGGAAACTTCGTCAGGGTACTAAACATGCCTGTTGGCAACGAAGCAATGCCAAGTTTAAGAAGATCCTCGAGTCTGTTTTCAATTTGATCAAAATGCAAAGATGTATCGTATCATGGTTGAATGACTCTTGGATATGATAGAGGTACTATAGTGGTTCAAATGACATCCCTGCTGAGGCTATGGATGCCTGCTGGTAGCAGTGGCTCTGTCAACAGTATAGAATTCAACTGCATAAACAATCGCTACACTCATAATCTAAGTTAGATACCAGATGACCTTTTTTTAGACATAAATACATTTGTTACTAAACTGAGTTTTTTTCTGAGTTATTAACAGTATGCTTGACTAACTGTTAACTATTTCTAAAATTCATTTAATCTGATTCACCCTGGCATGAATCTTTTGGTGATGTATAGATAACTACTTCGCCCAGTACATCGCCATTGTTGGCAGCCACACATGATTTTCGATACTTACCACGATCAAAAGAGACTATACCTTTTTGTAGCTACCATCACCTTCTATTTGTAAATATTTCAAGGCAATGATTGAGTTAAGTTTACCTTATTAAATTTTTCATTTGCATTTTCGTTTGTTTTAGTTTTAATTTATGACTGTAAGCATGAATTTAAACATAAAAACTTGGATTTTTTTCCTAATATTTTACCTTAGAAATATCGTTTTAAAAGCCACCCATATATGATTAAAATTCAAATCTTATGAAATGGTTGGCTAATTCACTATTGAAATCTTTGCATATTAGGGTTATTAAGAATTCATTGGTTCTATAGTTCGTTGGAGAAATGTTTGAATGGACGGGAACTTTGGTTAACTATTGATATTATTCTCATGAGTTCAGTTGTCATATCAGCATTCATGCAAATGATTACAGACATGTTGTACTTGTATTTTTGCCTTACCTTCCTGGCCTGAAACATTAATGAGACTATTCATTAATGCACATAGGGTTTTGTACTCTGTGAGTTTTGTCACTTATCGTGAGAAATGTCTTGGAGTCTTACGAACCTTATGGTTTTCATTTTCCCTAATTCTCCTATCTGAGTTATGATAGCCCCTAGACACTGCGATTTTCGTGCTATTACATCCCGTTTAGACCTGTCTCTACTGCTCATTCGTTGGGAACCTAAACCTATCCCTGGTGATTTCTATTGTATCCTTATCACAGTGGTCATGGAACCCATAGTTCGTATCAAGCCGAATGGATGCCAATATTTTATATCCCATGAAGACATTATTGATGACCTAAAGGCTCATGGATGGGATGTATTCCTCAAGAAGTTCGACGGTTATAATATCCAGGTTTCAAAATCATTTGCACAGACTTTTGACGACTTCGAAGCCAAGATTGGGGATATATAGTTGGAATTAACAGATGATTTCGTGAGCAAGGCGACATGACTCCCATCTAAAGGTGAGAGGTGGTTCAAGAATGCTAATATATAAGACGTCCCATGGATTTTATTCATGGATTTCCATAAAACCACTTGTTGTATAAAAGGTATTCCTATTGCTCTGTTAAAACCTAGATGGCTTAGTCTCCTTTTAATTTTGAAGCAGTTTGTTACATGTGAAGGCCGATATGGGCTGGTTTTATGTACCACATCCATTTTCTTATGAATTTCATAGGGTTTGAGTTAGATATGCCTTTTTAACTTTTGATGAGTCTTTACAAAATGTCCAAGCATTACAAGTGGTAGGGTATCAATTCAAGTTTGTTTCACCACAGGCTCATTAAACTCGTGTTGGTTTATCACCTTTCAAAGATAGGTGACAATTGAGAAACATTTCTAATAAGAAATGGCTTCACCCAGGCCGACGCTACAACCAACCCTCCTTTAACTACAAACCCTAACTCAGACAGACTAGTAGCTGAAAGCCAGTTCACTAATTCAATTGATGGCCCATAATTTATAGGACCAGTTTCTGTTGTTAATGAAACCCTTGTGGATAAAGATTTATCATGTAGGTTTTCACCTGGAACATCTCTGGAACAAGTGATTGCTGAATTAAAAGAAAATGATCCTCCTGTTCCTATGAACTATTCTAGTTTAAAAATTGATGATAATCCTATTATCAAGAATGTCTGTAAAGGAAAGAAACCATAGATCATGGATTTAAGTTTCAGGAATAAGAATGTTGGACATTTGATTTCTAGAGAACTAAGAAATCGAAAGGGTAATCATCTGAGATCGATCGATTCGGTCGAGATCGATGATCAGTGCTCATATTGTGAGATAGAGGATTTATTGGCTCGTGAATGCCCAAAAACTCAGTGTTCCAAGGGAGAGGTTATTACCCATGTTAAAAAGTATGATTTCCTGACTAATTTTCCCCTATGTCTTAAGGGTACAAAAGGATTTTCCGGTATCAGGAACGATATGGAACAAGCCATAGGTAAAACTGAAGCACCCCTTGTCGATTGTGTTCCACGTCGATCTGCCATTTCCCCGGTACACTGTGATAGCTACCTCGAATGCATAGAGCGCTACTATACAAATATTTTTCTCTTATAGCCCGAATTAAAACTTGGTTTCTCAGAACGCTCTGTTGAAACAAGAGAACCTTGACCTAAAGACACACACAAAGAGTGAGAATAAATGATTCAAGAGGGATGGAAATATAATCATTAAGAACACAACCAGTTTCAAAGCAATTATAAATTCTGAACTGTTAGATCCCTCTTTGGCTAATTTTTAATGGTAAAATGATTTTGTTTTGATTTCATTCAATTATGTTATTAAATTATAAATAGGTAGATTTAAATTTTGATTTCATTTACTAAAAATAAGACTAGCTAAAAAATCTAAGATTCTGTAGCTAGACTCTTTTGAATAATAATTAGTAATTAGTGATTGTTTTTCTAATACATAAAAATGGTTTTGTTATTCACAGGAAATGGAAGATTATGCTATTGATTGCAAGGAACAAACACTTTGAATTAAATGCTGAAATGTTCAATAGTTTCTCCCTTTTTATGTTTTATAAAACTTTGGTTTATTTTTTAACAAACCAACTCATGTATGAGTGGTTTCTAGTCCACTATTTTTGTAATATTATTTGATTTTGGGGGATTCAACTCTATATTGTATGACATGAGCATTTGGATACTGAACTAGTTTAAATATTGTTCACTCTTGCTAGTAAAGACATATTTGATTTGGATGCATTATGGACATGTAACTTTCAAGACTATATGGACAATCTTTTCACTCTTTGGCTTTAGACCAGCGTGGAGCTTTCCCATTACATTTTTCCTTTTATATTATGGAATGTTAATATGTTATACAACTTTAGTCTTATCAACATATGATATTTCATTTTATTCAACACTTTAAATTGTGTCTGTAATTTGTTGTTCATATATTACATTTGTGATCATTATTTCATTTAAATATCATTGATTTATGCTTGATGTATTACATGAATACTTTATTTTAAATTTCTCTTACTATAAGTGTTCGTCATTACAAGATCACATGAGCTATATGTTTATTACTCTATTCTTATATCTTTGCTCCGAAAAATATCTTTGAGTTTACTCTGGGAATGTTAGCACAAGACTGTTAAAGGTTTTTCTCACAGTCAAGATAGCAAGGAGTTTGAATTGCGCAGAGAAATAAACTCAGTAGTTGATTAATCTCTGGTTAGTTTTACTCGTATTCTATTTCTATTATTAGTTTATTTATTAATGAAATAGGAACAATTTAAATTGGATTTGATTGTTATTTTGTTCTTGTTTCAAATTATGTCTTATCAGTATGTGTGAGTTCTTAGATTTTAAATTATTAAACAGAAAATATAAAATGTATGTTATTTCTTTATCTACTACATATACAATTGCAAAAAACAATGATTTCACAAGACATCCACCAAAAACTTGCAAACTATAAATACCCTATTCATAATCATATGCTCATGTTTATGTTTTAACACTTGTAAATAATTAAATTCATGTACATAGTATCGTAGATTCTTTTAGATTAGTTTTCTTTCTTTTTATCATTTTAGGATTTTAGTCTACCAACGGAGTCGCTAAACCCGTCAGGTCATCTCACTCCAAACGGCTTGGGTTATTTAGACAACCCCGGTCCGGATTTGACCTTGCAGTTGACGGGGTGTCACTTACTCCCGTCAACAGGTTGTTGATTGTTTCCATTGTTATCTAACAATTTTGCTAATGATTTTCCATTGATGATGAAGTTGGAAGATTTGTAAGAAGTCCAATTGCAACTAATTTTGAATGAAAAATCAGTGGCCCTCGAAAAATTCTAGGTGAAACAAACTTCAAAGGAAACAAAGGAAGTTTTAAGTTCCTTAATAGTTGGCTTAGGCATGCCCTTCATAGAAGGCCAAAATCCATACATCATTCCTACATTAAGGAATCAATAAGAATTTATCAACAGGATGTCTTCCTTGAACATGGTTCAAGATGCTATATGACCTTGCAGCACAGGACATAGATATTTTGACTTTGATGGAGGATCAACACATGGATATTCATGATGTATTTCTATATATCCTTTTAGCGGACAATAGTGGGAATAATGGTTAAGAACATGTGTTTCCTCGTAAGAGGTCACAAGTTTAAATCTAGAAGGGGGTAGAGAATGTACACTTTCGTAGACTTTAGAAGTCAAATCGTTGCACAAAGGGGGTCCCTTGTCCCACAAACAAGGGGATCCCATACACCAATTTGGTGTATGGATATGCTATGAATTTAAAATTAGATTATTATTATTATTTAGTTTAGTGAAGGCATTGGAACAAATGTTCCCAAACTTGAATCCCACAATGGATTTTGGATAGAATATTGACATAGTTGTTGGAAGTGGCCTTGGTATCCACCTATCATATTTCTTTCACCAATAAAATCCACAAGTAGCTTGTTTCGTAGGAGTAGGCAGTGTAGCCTAGGGCACTAGTAAAAGTTCCAAGTTTAGTGAAGAGTTCGACATATGAGGAAGATTCTTTTATTAGGAGGTTAAAAGTTTCCAATGGAAATAGTCCATGCTAGACATTCTCTTATTCACATTGACATTGTATAGGAAATCTACAATATTAAATGTAGGATAGTGGGCACAGAGGTGTCAGTGCATTGGTTCCTTGAAAAACTTATTAATTAAGATGTAGGAGGTGACTTAACAGATTTGAGAAAGAGGTGGAAGCCTATCCTTTTTTTATTAGTGATGATGGTACCAAATAAGTGGATGTTTTATTAGGGAAGAATGGTAGTTTATTTCTAAGTGGAAAATTGGAGAAAAAGGAGTCAACCAACCAAATGTGTGCATTTGACTTAGATGGTTCATAATGGAAAGTAGACCAATTTGAAAAGGACTATGCTATCCCACCTTTGTGTATGTGAAATTAGGATGAGGCAGAGTTCTCCTTGGGTAGATTTGAGGATGATTTTGAATCGATTATTGTGATATTATTAGTTGAAGGTGATCAAAGGATTTATGGGAATGTGACTCTCTCAAGAGGTATTGAAGACATTCAATTTCCTCATTAGATTTAGTGGAATTTGGATATATTATTGTATTGCTTCAGGGTAGTGGCTGTGATGGCCATCTTCCACCTTCTTATAATTGAAAATATGCCTTAGTGTGACTTGTGGCCTAGGAGTTGGAAGTAGATCTAAGTGCACCAAGAAAAGGTTCCAAGTTTAATGAAGACATTAGGGGCATTGAGTTACAGTAGGAAACTTGATAGTTTGGAGGTGATGTTAGTTACGTATTCTTTCTCTAGTATGTTGGAATACTGAGAGGGGGGGCTGACTTAGTATGAGAACTTTCGACCACTTTTAACCACATAATATATTATTTCACTTTATCAAGAATGTTCTACAGTTTATCATCAATGTATCATCTATGATTGCATTTAATATATCATGAGAATATAATCATAAGAAACATCACATCAACAACATCACATCAAATACACAGTAAAATAGTATTTACATGGAAACCCAAATGGGAGAAAACAACATAATGCTTTCTTATATATATCAAGAATTCATTCATAGGGAGCACCAACTTCCAAATTCTCTGGCTACAACTGGAAGGAGGCTCCAACCCCCTATTCTTAGGGTCCCACCTAAAGGAAGCTACAACTAACTGAATTATTTGGCTCAAACTATAAGGAGGATACAACCCTTTGGGTTCTATGGATCCAACCAGAAGGTGGCTAGAACCACCTCGTTCTCAGGCTCCAAACTCAAGGAAGCTCCAACTCTTCGATTCTATGACTCCAACCCCCTTTCCTTTCCTAATCCTATCACCTTGAAATATAAATGTAGACCATTTTTCACTACCACAATCACTACAACTGTCTCTGCCACTGTCACTACCACTGTCATTGCCACTATCACATCAACTTGTAACCTATCAACCTGTCACAGTATCCAACATGTCACTGTCAACCTATCCAACCTATCACTGCCACCAATACTCAACAATATCCTCTCACATAGATCATATACAAAATACACCTCTCAATTAAATGTATGATATCACCAACACATGCCTCTACTAAGCATGTACCAATATCACCAGCATACCATCACAGGGTATGTGTCTCAACCATGTACCAAAGCATGTACAAAACCATCAACCTATACCAAACCGTGCATCAACCATGCACCTCAACCTGTACCATATTCCTCAACCATCAACCGTGTATACCAACCATGTACACTAACCATGTACATGCATATCAACATCATACCATATACCATACAACATGCCAACCATACACTTCAAACATGTACATCAACACTTGTACCATACCATGTACCATATACCATATACCATATAGTGTGTCTCAACCATATACCATATCACTCTCAATCATTCCATGTACCATATGATAAGCCCCATGTATATTCCAATATCACAAATATGTGCTTCTAACAATGAACCATAACAACCATATACCAAGTACCAAGAGTATGTCTAAATCATGTAACAATATCACTTCAACCATATGCAATCATGTACCATCAAGGGCCTCCAAGACATTCCTTAATCATGTCCCATACCATCCAAGATGAAATCCTAAAAAAAATACATAAAAGACATACTTTTACTCATGAATACCTAAAGCATACCATCTTAGACTGTTCTGTATGATCAAACCTTGCCACAACTCAATCATACCTTCTTTTTCAAAATTGTCCTCAGATACATGACCTGTCTTTTAGCAACCTGCTTATGTATGTGACATGTTCTCTTGCATCCTACGTATGTATGTGACATTTCCTCTTGAAACATGTGTACAACCTCAAAAAATTAGGGTTTCCAATTTTCTGCAACTCCAAAAATTTAGTCCCTTTATACCTTCGTTTCCTCATAAACATATCGCCACTTCAACCTCAGATTCATTAACAGATTTACCAAAAGATAGACCATAACACTCATAAGATATATATTCAATGTAAGTGTGTATGTAAATGAGAGACTCTTGGAGGTGTATTTATACTTGTGTTAGGTAACCTCTTTCCTTATTTTAGGGATTTCTTGTTACAACCACTTTACCCTTTCACCAAGACTTGTAACCAACTAGGGGCTTCTTGACCACTCTTCGGGGCTTCGAACTTTACAAGACCATATCTCCATAACTGTGAGGAACCACGTGGAGTTCCACATATCAACAGAAATGAAACAATGTGTGTTATCCATCTATGATAGTCTTACTTGCAATTTAACTGTCCTTGATGTACATATTCCTTAATTAACTTCGGTAAAAAAACAACATCGTCGGGGATACCAAAATGTGTCATCGGTCTTCATCAACTAACTCACCATCAATATCGATGATACAAGTTATAATCAACTATCTAACGATTGCATCCACATAACTGGACCTCTCCAAGGGTTGACATCAATCTCCAATATCACTCTTCAAGGGTTTACATCAACGAAAATCAACTATCAAACAAACTGTCCAACAATATATCCCTTTGGCATTGATGGAAATACTGATGCTCCAATGCCAATTCTACTCGTGTGACCATTTCTCCTCATCATGTTTTCTCACTCTCCCCCTTTGACATCAATGGAAAGGGGTATCTCTCCTTGGGGCTGCTCCCCCTATCTTCATGTATCTATTCTTTCTCTTCCTCCTTGACCAAAGGTCAACTCCCCCTGTCAATATGTCTCCTCCTGACACTATACCTTCTCTAACTAATCATAGGAAAAAGAATATATCCCTATGTGGGTATGACTCCTTGTCTGTATGCTACTAATATTCCTTTCTCGATCCCTCTCTTTGATGATTTTTCTTCCCTTGAATTTTCTATAAGATGTAGATCAATGTAGGGATACATGTATATGTTCCCTTTCCTCTCTTCAAGTGTTGTTTGATGTCAATTAGTGATTCCTCTTGAATTTCACTAACATATATAAAAATCATTCAAAATTTGATTTCTTCATTTACTTGTCATGTTCACTTGACCATACTGTTCAACAATGTCCTTTTGATAACATAGCTTATGCTAATGTGTTTCTCTTCCTCTGTTATGTTATACCTTTCGTTGCTTTCCTTTTTTATTCCAATTGATTCCATTGATTCCAATTATAAATCCACTGCTATGCATCTAATTTGACCCATGCTCTCTATACCTGCTCAACATCTCACAAATCCATCTCTATCCATATGTCACAAACTGTCCATAACCCTGCTACTCAATTTTCCACAATGATGACCCATCTGTCATTGAACTATCATGAAGTATTCACCTAAATATTATACAATTGATCATCACATGTTCCACTTTATCAGATTGAATCAAATATGTCTATTGATCTGATCTATCAAACTCTGCATGACTAGAACAACTTGTACTAAAACAACCTGTATGAATACATACATGTAGTATAATCATTAAAAAAATCCTTTGTAATTGCCAATTGACACCTATGTCGGAACACTGCTTCTTAACCGATCAATCTATTATTATGTACTTTCACTATCTGGCATCTCTGAATATGTCTATGTAATCACGTCTTACGGCTCGAAAGATAGTTCTATGATCTGTAGTAGCTACTGCACTAACTCCACCTATTCAGCATACATATTTACTGGGAGTATCCAAGCCGAATGGCTCAGAAAAATACCTTCTCCGATGCAAAGTAATATTACTCTTTGTTTGTGGACTCATCATCTTTATGAACTCTGACTTATTCCTTTCTACATGTGGATTGATCTTGCACTAAAATTCCTGAAAGTACAATCTCTTGAACATGTTCTTTATTCACCCGCTCTTCTTTTATTTCTCATACTACTACAAATCCTGTGATCTCTGGGACCTGGTCTTTATTCACCTATTTTTTTTTTTCATTTCTTCTCCAAACCTTCCTATATATGACATATTTCCTTTTCCTTGTAGATTTGTCTTATTTTCGTACTATTTCCAATCCTCAGAGTATTTGATATTCCTTTACTTGTTCTTGTTTTCTTTTCAAAAACTTCTTATATATGATATAAATGTTCTCTTTCATAGAAGTATCCATCATGCTTCGACAATCACGAGCTATGTGTCCATAGTTATGGCACTTGTAAAATTCAATGTCATGTGGGGCCACATAAGCTTTTCTTGTTTGAAAATTTATTTCATAAGACTTGCAATATGCAACCTTATGTTCAAAGTTCGTACAATAAAATAAATGACCATAAAATAAATTTACATACCTGGGAGTGAATGATCTTCTTTGTTGTGTAGTCCTTCTGAATTCCTACCTTGACTGATCATGATCTTCTCTTCCGTGGATCCCTTCATTTTAGTTGAAGATTCTTTTTTTTCTGAATGTGGTAGATCTTGTTGAATATGTATCTCTATTACACTCATTCTTATTTCATTATTGCTTACCATGATTTCTTCCTTTGATTAATTATGCATAACTCTTTCTCTTTTCCTCATTCTTCTTTTCTGGCAACCTAGAATGATTCTCTTCATTGTCTACTGCTAATGTGGATGTTTTTTTCTCTTCAATGTTCTTTCTGATCTTCATCATTTCTTATTTCTTCATCATTTGAATCTTCATGACTTCTTTTTTTTGCTTTGATTATTCAAGTTGGATCTTCAAGGAGATGATTTACTTTTCAAGTCTTCTCTCTTCTTAACTAAGTTATGATTCAAGCTGATTCAAGTTGTTATTTATTTCCTTAAGATGATCTTTCAATATATTCTCTCTCTTTTATGCTTCCTTTTTTTCAGTTTCCAAACACTTCTCTTCTTTCATTGCTTCCTTTATTAGTGCTTCTATTTCGGCTTCCAAACACTACTTTTGATCCTCGAGAGTTTCTTCAATCCTTGTGTCTTATTCTAGATGACCTTTTAGCATCATGATAGTCTTCATGACTTCTTTGGTGTTGGAGTTCTGTGATTTTCCCATCTTCTTTAATTCTTCTTGGAGTGACTTGTTTTCTTTTCTTTCAGTCCTTAGATATTCAATTGAACTGATCAATTGTTCCTTATAATCAACCTCTGCCTCTTCGTACTCTTCTTCTTCTGAATGTGTCTAACATGATGAGAATATTTCTTCTACATATTCTTTGGTGTTCTCTGACTCTGTGATTGGAGAATAATAGATATTATGTAGCTTATCCCAAATTTCTTTAGTTGATGAAAATTTTCCCACTTTTTCCTTTACTGAATTAGGTAATCCCTCTATGATGAAATCCATGACTATTTTGGTGTTTCTCTTCAATTCCTTCTTAGTTTCAGCCTTTAGTTTCTTTGAACCATTATATCCTGTAACAATTGAATACCAAATATCATATCCCTATCCCTGCAAAAAAATTTTCGTTCCTCTGCTCCATATCTCATACACTAGACCACTCTAACGATCAAACATTGGTACTCCATTATCATTGTATTCCATGAACTCCTTCATGATCTCCTTCCAATGGTTAAATTGTTTCCTTGAAGGAACTAACTCCGATACCAATTGTTGGAATACTGAGAGGGGGGGTGAATCAATATGAGCATTTTAGACCACTTTTAACCACATAATATATTCTTTCACTTTATCAACAATGTTCAACAGTTTATCATCAGTGTATCATCTATGATTGCATTCAATATACCATGAGCATATAATCATAAGAAACATCACATCAAAAACATCAAATCAAATACACAGTACATCAGTATTTACGTGGAAATCCAAATGGGAGAAAACCACATAATGATTTCTTATATATATATATCAAGAATTCATTCATAGGAAGAGCCAACTTCTGAATTCTCCAGCTGCAAATGGAAGGAGGCTCCAACCACCTATTCTCAGGATCTAACCTGAAGGAATCTACAACTCCCTGAATCCTCTGGATCCAACCAGAAGGAGGATACAACCCCCTGGGTTCTCTGGCTCCAAACAAAAGGTTTCTACAACCACCTAATTCTTAGGATCCAACCTAAAGGAATATCCAAATCCCCGATTCTTCATCTCCAAATATAAGAAGGATACAACCCCCTTTTATTTCCTCATCTTTCCACCTTGAAATATAAATGTATACCAATTGTCACTACCATAATCATTGTCATTGTCTCTTCCACTATCACTACCACTGTCACATCAACCTGTAACCTATCAACATATCACTGTATCCAACTTGTCACTGTTAGCCTATCCAACCTGTCACTGTCACCGATACTCAACAAGATCCTATCACATGGATCATATACCAAAGACACCTCTCAATTATATGTCTGATATAACCAACACATGCCTCTACCAAGCATGTACCAATATCACCAACATAATGTCACAGGGTATATGTCTCAACCATGTACCAAACTGTCAACCTATATCAAACTGTGCATCAACCATGCACCTCGACTTGTACCATATTCCCCAACCATAAACCATGTATACCAACCATGTACATCAACCATATACATGCATGCCAACACCATACCATATACCATACCATGTGCCCACCATGCACATCAACCATGTACATCAACACCCATACCACACCATGTACCATATACCATATACCATGTAATGTTTCTCAACCATATACTATATCACTCTCAATCATTCCATGTAGCATAAGATAAGCCTCATGTATATGCCATGTATTTGAAAAAAATTTCCAAACGTCGCAATGTGACGAACACAACACATTGTCGCAATGTGATGTACAGAACCCAATGTTGAAATATGACAAACATATACCAACATTACAATGAGACGAACATTTCTCGACATCGCAATGTGATGAACATAACCCACTGTCAAACTGTGACAAACCTATTCCAACACCGTAATGTGACAAACAAAAATCTTTCGTCGTAATTTGATGACCATAACCTTACAATGTGATGTGATTAAAAAGTAATGTGATGTCTCAATATGACTAACAAAACCTGATGTTGTCCTGTGATGGATAAAACATGATCATAATTGCAATGAAATAGTGCCATAGTAAAGTATGGTTAAACATAATCAACATGGCCCACCATAATCAGATCCCCATGGTCAACGAAGGTCAAGCATGGGCATGGTCGACCATAATAAACTCTAATTAACCATAGTCAACATTTCCTTCCCAATGTCAACCAAGGTCTACCAAAGTTAACCATGATCATGGTCAACTGTATGAAACCATGGTCATAGTTAACCATAGTTAGCCATGGTCATTGTTAATTAATCTATTAATGTATTAATACTTTAATAATGTATTATAAATGTATTACTTCTTTAATAATGTATTTATTAAGGTATAAATACTTTGATAATGTATTATTTTATTTTTTTTGTAAATAAAGGTAGAGCCTTATATTAATACCAACTGAAATCTTACAAAAACCTGCAGCCTATCAGCATACACAGAGCTAACAACGGAGGGTGGAGTTGTTGGTAACCAGATTACAATGCTTTTCATGGTTTTCACTTTTTTCAAGACTTCGTGTATGGTGATTTCATGACCTTGGAGGATTGTTGCCTCCATACTCTAGACACCCGATAGCCAAAGTCTCGAAACCTTCTCGCATCGGAACAATGGGCCCAGATCAACGGTGTCGAATACCTGTATAGCCAATGGTCCAGATTCTCTCCCTTTTTTCATGACTTCGTGTATTGTGATTGCGCGACTTTGGAGGATAGTTTCCTCCATGCTCTAGATTCCCGATAAACAATGTCCCAAAATCTCCTCGCCTCGGATCAGTGGGCCCAAATCGATGGTGCCGAGTACCCGTATAGTCAACAGTCCAGATTCTCTCACCTTTTTCGCAACTTCATGTATTGTGACTTTGTGACTTTGGAGGATATTTTCCTCCGTGGTTTGGACTCCCAATAGCCAAAGTACCGAAGATTCCCGCATCAGGATGGTGGGTCCAGATCGACAATCCTGAGTGCCTATAGAACCAACGGTCCTAATTCTCCTCCATTTTCCACACCTTCACTTATCGTGACTTCGCGACTTTGGAACACAGTTCCCACCATGCGCTAGACTCCCGAAAGTCGTATTCTCGAAATCCTCCGTCACCTGCTTATCATCTGTGTTATTGTTTACGGGCACCCTCTCTCCTGAGCTTCTAATCATGTATAACTTGGAATAATTATTGAATGAATGATCGAGGATGTCACCCTATCTGGGTTAGGGTCGTCTAGTTGGGCAAGCTCTTTGCATTGGAGCTAGAGGGGTGAGATTTTTGATTGCCTGGAGTTATGGAAAATGATTTGCTGCATTGAGTCAACTCCTTCATTGGCTAGTTTGTTTTCAACTTTGTTCGCACTTCGTCAAATGTGCGAAGGGGTAATAGTTAGAGAAGGTCTGAGAAGTGCTTGGAAGCTCTAAAGAGGGCCTAGGAGGTGCCAACTGGGAGTGATTTTCCCTAGATCTCTTACATATGGGAAAAAAGAGTGGCATGTGTCACCACTGCAAGGGTGACATGTGGTGCATGATTGTTGTAAGTTAACTAGGAAATTTATCATCCAAGTGATCCAATTATAGGTTGACAAGTGGTGCAAAATTCGTCCAATCCTATATTGATAAGTGGCAAGGTTCATCCAATGACAGACAGCCACATGGAGACCTCCCATTGGCCTATATTGGCATGGGTTACCAAAATTATGAAGTCGACAGGGGTCTAACCCATGACCTCCATAACCTCCCAAATTATTAACATAATATCCATACCAACACACCACACTAATGGTTCTTAACCATTAATGTTTTGAATATTATTTGAATTCAGTTCAAATTTTATTTGGAGGGAAAAGGGATCGAGGGCTAATATATATATATATATATATATATATATATATATATATATATATATATATTATAGTTTAACTATATACTATATACTATATAATGAATATTCCAATGGATTAACCAATATATATATATATAGTATATAGTTAAACTATATAATATATATATATATATATATAATATATTTAACCATAAAAACTAATATATGTGCATGGAAAAGGATCAGAACCGAAACCTGTTGGCTTTTTTTATAGGGAGTGTATGCTTGTCATTGATGGAAAGTACAGTAGCGTGATGGCTTGAGTATAGGTATAATGTGCCAGGCGGGCACCAGAAGTATTTTGGGAAGATGCAGCAGAGCAAGCTCGTGAAGACTAGAATAGATAGTGCAGAGGTGCACGCAGAGTGAAAGAGTTTGCTTGTCATTGATGGAAAAGATCACAACCAGCAGTGCAGGGATAATGGCATGGAAATGGAAAGTTCAACAAGTGATGGTTAGATCCCATTCAGAATCATAAACTCCAGGAGTCAAGGAAGCAACTCACCGTAGAAAATCGCAAAATGCGAAATGCCGAAATCACGAAACAGACACATCAACAAAGGTTTCAGATACTAGGAGTTGGAGGAGTCAAGAGTTGAGACTCTTCATCACAGGAGTCCCAAAGTTGCGAAATGAGAAATGCCGAAATCCAAAAACAGGAACATCATCAAAGGTTTCAGATACCGGGAGTTGGAGGAGCCAAGAGTCGAGACTCTTCATCACAGGAGTCCTGAAGTTGCGAAATGTGAAACACCAAAATCTCGAATTAGGAACAATGAAGGCTCGTGAATTTGTGAAATGATCCTAGCCGTTGGATCGAGGTTTGATCTGGACCATTAATCAGGCACGATGAAGGCCCGTGAAGTTTCTAAATCACAATTCAGAGTGACACGTGGCAGCCACTCGGGTCACAACACGTCATCGAGTGATGCAAGAGTGACCTCACTCCAAGAGTTTTGAATCAAGAGTTTTAGCTTCATCACTCCCCCAAATTCTCGAAGGCTAAAGTCTCGGGGCAGAGGATAGTCGTCCGATCACCATGGATCGTGGATCATTGATCTAGAGAGTGAAGTGCTTGTTTGATTGGAGAGTGGTCATATTTCGTGGTCACATTGTCGAGAGTTGGAGAGCAGAGCTATGGAAGCCAAGCTATATTTCGGAGCTCGTTCCATGGAGAGTCGAGATGACTCATCACAGAATCCCTAAAATGCAAAAGTGCGAAATACGTTTTTGAATAAGGTTGTGGTCACAGCCAGTGGTAACATCTGCGGAAGATGGAGGAAGGAGCTAGTACAACCAAGATCCATTTCGGGGATCGCGACTTGGAGTGTCGAGACACTTCATCACAGGAATGTCAAAATGTCGAATGTCGAAATGCCAAAATGTCGATGTAGCCTGTGGTCACTTCCGGTGGTCACGTAAGTGGAAGGAGCTAGCATAGCTAGGCTCCATTTCAAGGTTCGCATTGTAACTACTAGAAACCACTGATGGTTTCTTCCAGAGGACTCAAAGAGGCCTTAGTGTGATTGCCAGAGGAGGTGAAGAGTCTCAAGGCATCTTCTAGTGGAATGAAGACTGTTCATAGAGGCGATTGACATATGGAATAGCGTTGAAGCCTGTAACTGCAACAGAGAGGATGAGCTCGACTATGATAGAGAAGACGAAGAGTCTCAACTGCTAGAAAGGCTAAGGAATCTCAGCATAACACCTAGTGATGATGAACGCATGGGCATAACCACTAGAAAAGCTGAGGAATTTCCATAATGATCAGGAAGAGGACTCGACACGAGGAGAACATGCAGAACAAAGAGTGTGTGTTGATGCTTGAGTGAGCGAAGCAGAGAAAAAGGGGAGTGGCAGTGAACAACTCGATGATCAGAACCATGGCACGTTGAAGAGAATGTAGGGGCATTTTGCATGGTGGACGAAGAAGGTGCATAGATAGTATAAATACGCAGAACAAAGAAGAGATGTGGGTTGTTGAGAGTGATTCAGGGTGTAGAAGGAGGCAGTGTGCAACAGCTAAAACATAGAGAAGAGGAATGGTGCATGGAATGAATATGGTGCAGAGAGAATAAAAGGTAGAAGAACAGAAAGTGCAAGGCAAAGTGTGCAGGAAGACACTGATGCAAGTAGAGCAGAGTAGTGTAGCAGAATAATGATGAGACCAGTAAGCCATTGATAAATATTGTATCACTATGATAAATTGATATAAAGAAAACTACATATTCCAGGGTGGTATGGAGGTGCTAGGGAGGATTGTTGTCCTCAGAGGTTCAAGTGGGTTCTTGAACACAGGGAGTGTTAGATTCCATCTGGTTGCAGCCTGAGAAACTAGGGTGGCAGGGTGGTGCAAGGGAGAACTGTTGTTCTCTATTTTACAGGTTGGTGCTTGTGTGACTAGAATTTGGTGCTTCCATCCAGTTGGTGTTGGAACACTTAGGGAGTTGTTGCTTCCCTCTAGTGGGTGCTAGATAAACGAGGGAGTTGGTTCTTCCTTCTAGTGGGTGGTATAGAAACACAGGGAGTTGGTGCTTCCTTCTAGTTGGTGCTAGAGAAAATAGAGAGTTGGTGCTCTCAACAAGTTGCAGCTTGCAAAACAGAGGTTGTAGTCTCATAATGAGTTGGAGCTCATATGTATGATAATATACAAAATGTAAAGATTACTTATCATACCAAGAAGAAGAGGTTTTTACCCTTTATGGGTTTCCTCAGGAAATATCTGTCTTTGTATATTTCATATGTGTGACTGATGTCAAATGTTCTATTACTTACCTCCCTGCATTATTGTGATTTTCATTAAGTGCTCTGCAAAGAGTTTAAAATAAGCATAATTGTTTAAGCACAGTAACAACTGATTCACCCCCCCCCCTCTTAGTTTTCCAACAAAACCTCTGGGATATAATCCAGAGTTTTAACCGCCCTGCCAACAACAACATATTTGATGGAGATTCTGCTAAATTTAGCATTAACTTGCCAACTAATTCTGATGGAGGTTTGGATTCCCGAGCCTATATATTGGGTGTGGATCCCAATGTGCACACATTCCTAGGTATGCATAGATCCCAAGGTGGCACATTTTCCAAAACAAGACATGTATTTCATTGTCATAATGCTAAGAACAATTTAAATATGGTTTTCTCATAAAGCGTGCCATGAAGTATATTGATGAAACATAGGAAACTTTATACTTATGTTCATGATTTTTCACAAGGATCATGAATTTGAGGTCTATTTTGTGATTTGAAGTCATTTTTAACAGTCTTAGGTCAACTTTTCATTAATGATCATTTAATGCATTCTTTTGTGTTTCAGAAAGGGTGAAATTGAGCCAGTTCATAAATTGGTCGACTTTATAGTCAAATGTATCAAAAATTTGCAAGGATTTAAATGGTGAAATTATTTTCTTGTTTTGAGTTATGGAATTAAAGAGATTCCATTAAAATGGATCTATGTAAGAACATGTTGTCATGATTTTGATATTTGAGATAGAGAAAGCAATTTTCATTAACTTGAAGGGAACATAAAGATGAAACAAAAGTATGTTTTATTTATGTAATTTGAGTTCTTTTATTTTTTGTTGTGACATCTTACTATTTTGAAAGTTAATCATTATTTTATGACTTTTTGGATAAAGAGCATATCATCATAATTCAGAAAACCACATCATTACGATTAGTAAATTATTCTAGATCAAGTTAGAGACTGCATGTATATATGTAAAGAAACAAGTGGTGTATAAGGATTTTTTAATCAGCTACACTTTCCATTCCCACCCAAAAAGAAATGAAATGGAAGTAATGTGCTCCTAATAACGTGCATGTGATCTAGGAACACACACCCACTATAGGAATGTGCATCCATTCTTGGAATGTGTGCACACTCTTATGCCTAAGTTTCCATTCATTTCCTTGGCTCTCTTTCTCTCGGTCCTCTCTCTCCCTCTCTTCCCCTCTCTCCCTCTCCCTCCCTTTCTCTCCTTCCCTCCCTCTTTCTCTCTCTCTTTCCCTCTCTCCCCCTATCTCTGTCTAACTATGCATGATAATCTCCATGAGAAATCTAATAATATATAAACTATACATATAACCACAAAGAAAGTTAACAGAGCCATCAATTAAAAAAAAATATCTATAAATTCTATCCATTATGTAATCCATGGTAGTGAGGTTAGTTGATATATTCAGAGAAACAAGTGGCATTTGTGTGTATTTCCTTTGATGAAATCTCTCACGTGAGATGTGTCCCTCAAATTTTAACTATCACTTCAAAGGGATTTGGTCATCTAATGTCAACATATTTACACATGAGAAAATATCCCCCTCACTCAATCTCTCCCCCCCCCC